>QFEY01000010.1:0-218379 GCA_003316435.1 Russula virescens
GTCCGACTAAGTCCGATCTTGGCTCTGTTCTCCCCGATGTGGTCGCGTGCCTTCAACACTGCGGCCCTTCGCACACTAAACCTCCCAAAAAATGGCAGCAAAGGTTATTAAAATCACCCCTCATATGTACATAGAAGCTCATCGGTCGCACAGTGGTCGTCGCCATGTCGGGCGGCGTTGACTCGTCCGTGACGGCTAAATTACTGGCTGAGAAGGTTCGTTGCTATAACAAATTGTCAATACTCGTTCGCGCTTTTGCCCACAACCAATTCTAGAGTTATGACCTATCCGCCATCTTCATGCGGAACTGGGATACCCGTGACGAATCGGGCACCGACGTCGGCTGTGAATGGGAAAAGGACTGGGAAGACGTCCAACGCGTCTGCACGAAGCTCGACATTCCTTGTCGGATGGTGTGTGAATTTCACACCTTCGATCCAGTTGCATTTGACGCCACGAAGAAACGTCTAGATCGACCTCTCGAGGGATTACTGGCTAAGAGTATTTGAGCCTGCTCTCAGGACATGGGAGAAGGGCAACACGCCCAACCCCGATGTTTGGTGTAATGGGTACGCGTCTCACAGCCCCTCACTGACGCGCTACTCAACTCCCGTTTCTTCAGCGAGATAAAGTTCGGCGCGTTGTTTGATAATTTACCAGAAGGAACCGATTTCCTTGCCACTGGTTAGTCCCCCCCCCTCAGTTTTTAGTTCATTTGTCCGACGTATATCTCCCAGGCCATTATGCGCGGAAAAGCCATCACCCACAAAATAATCGTCCGCAGCTCATGCGCGCAAGCGATTTGTCCAAAGACCAGACATATTACCTTTCATCCATTACAGAGTCGAGCCTCGACAAGGCTCTCTTCCCGCTTGCAAACGTCTCCAAGACGCAAGTCCGCGAAATCGCACGTACTGCCGATCTGCACAACGCCTCGCGTGAGGAGAGCATGGGCCTGTGCTTCGTAGGCGAGCGTCGGCGTTTCAATGATTTCCTCGGTAAGGGTTTCCTTCTGCGAACGTCTGCACGGATGGCTTGTTGAAACCAGCCCGTGAATTTTGGGGCAACTTGCCCGTAGGAGACTACGTGGTGCCTCATCCAGGACCCATTCTTGAGATCGACACGAACGTTCAACTGGGCCAGCACAACGGCCTGTGGACCTATACCATCGGCCAAGGTGCGAAACTCCCAGGCTTGTCCAGGAAGCTGTTCGTCGCCGGCAAAGACCACCAAAAAAATGCTATCTACGTCGCGCTTCCAGAGTTAGTAGTAGTCCTCCTTTGTCCCTCCCTCCTCCCCTCCCGTTCTTTGCTTCTCAGCCCGATTTCCCCGTTCTGACTTACTGTCGTTTACCTGTGATCGTAGCCATCCAGCGTTGCTCACTTCGACTATCACGTCGAAGAATTTCTCGTGGATATGGCGTGATGCACCTCCGTCTTCCGCATTTTCGCCCAAGGGATTTCGGGCGAGCGTACAGATCCGTCATCGCATGTCGGCCGTGCCCGTCACGGTGCGCCAGCGCTGGGCCGACAACGCCGTGCGGATCACATTCGACGAACCGCACAAAGCCGTCGCTCAGGGCCAGATCGCGGTCCTCTACGATGGTGACCAATGCTTGGGTTGTGGGACCATCGACGAGACTGCGAGTATGGCAGATACCGGGTGTTCTAGGTAACATAGTCACTCTTACTCTATCTCATCGCGTTACAGCTCGGATCTTTTCTTCCGCATTCGGACATAGAAGCTCCATGTAGCACATATCTATTCTTTTCTGTACACCTAATACCTAATGCATAATGTTTCATAATGAAGGGCCAGCAAAGCAGCCAGCCAGTCTACAAACTATGCGACAGACGCGATAACTGGAATTGGAACGATCGATGGTGCATGGCACGCACTGGCAAGGTGTAGAGGGAACGACAACGGAGGTACAAATACGTCCGTCGTTCGTCGATGGCGATGTCCAGGTCTTCGCTAATGCAGGTACCAGCCGACAACTACGACGACGACGACGCACCCTCGGCAGTCTTGCCAGTACCAAGGTGCGACGCCCTGAGAGCGACTTTCGAAAGGAACCCGAGGCCCCACGAATAGCCCCCAGGGAGGAGGGGACCATTCGTTGGGAACACCTCTGGAAACTTCCGCGTATTGATCGCAACTGTGGGCGCCATGCGCGTGTGCGCATCTAGAAAGCGGTGACCCCGCTCTGCGTCGCCGCGTACTGACTCTTCATGTCATCCATGTCTGCCGCTTCGTCCTGGCTCTTGTAATCGAATCCGCTGCTGAGCAGGCTGCCCACCTCGCTTGCCCCAGCGACGCTGCCGAAACTGCCGCGGCGGCGCAACCTGTCGCTCTGCGAGTACCCAACGCGCTCAGACGCGCCGCCGAGGACACTACCACTGTCACCGGCTCCGCCTTGCGACACGATGGACGGCGCGTAAGACCCGTATGCGCTGCGCTTGCTGACGCCGCCCGCATTGAATGGCCCGTTTGCGGTGAAGACTGGCAGGCCGGATGAATATGTTGCTTGTGAGCGGAGAGATTGAACGTCAGACGGGATGTAATTAAGCGGGTCATGGGTGCGATAGAAGGATGCGTCGAAGCGTGATGGTGTACCCGAGTTCGCTGTATTGTTATTATTGCCGAGGTATTCGCGTGCGCTCGTGTCATGCCGACGGTACTGATCGATCGATTTAGCAAGGGTGCGACGCGGCTTAGAAAATTGGATCATGCTGGGCTGGAGGTTGTTTAGTGGTCCTTCGACAAGGCAGCCTTTTTCTTTGTAGTGCGTCAGCAGATAGTGCCAAAGCGGATGCTAGGAAGTCCACATCAATAAAGGAACCTTGGGCGCAGGTGAGATAAAGAAGCACAACTCACTTTGCTGAGCACTTTCGGATTACCGAGAATGACGACTCCGTATTTCGCACGCGTGAGAGCGACGTTTAACCGTCGGGGATCGTTCAAGAACCCAATGCCTTGGTGTTCGTTGCTCCTAACACAGCTGAGGATAATGTAATCCTTCTCGCGACCTTGGAAGGCATCCACGGAAGCCACCTCTATCTCCTTATACAGGTCCTTCTTCAGCGAACCATTATATTGCATATAGTTCACGATGTAGGAACGTTGTCCTTCATATGGTGTCACAACGCCGATCTGGCCCGGTACAACACCCGACTTGAAGAATTTCGTAACAATTTTCTCAACATTCGAGGCCTCAGTTCTGATAATAAGGTTCAGTGCTGAACAATACGACAAAGAAACGACAATAACCTGTTCAAAAACGATGTCCCACTGCTGGATATTTCTTCCTGACCCAGATTTTGATAGAAGAACATGGGCGTGTCAGGGACAGGCCATGGGAAGTCGACATTCTTGCGGAGCCGCTCTGGAGCAGTGACACCGTTCTGCAGGGTGCCTTCGTAGAACATATTGGATGGAAATTCGGATAGGCAGGGATGCATGCGATACTGCACTTGCAGACGAATTGGACGGTTGCCGAGGACCACCAGGCGCTCAAACAAAGATTGGGTAAGACCAGCCCGGGCAGCTTTCTTGTTCATGATGACAGGGCCGAGCTGTTGGTGATCGCCAACAAGTACGACTTGCTTACAGCCGAGCACAAGAGGTATCATACACTCTACGAGAGAACTGAGGATGTAATAGTTTGGTTAGAATGGCGACAACTTACCGGGTTCGGCAGCTTGTGTTGCTTCGTCAATTAAGACTGTCTTGAATTTCAATTTACTGAGCCTTGGGTCTCCTGCACCAACGCAAGTGCAGCAAATGACGTCTGCAGCTGACAGAATCTCCTTCTCGCATTGTCTGATCAGACTCTTGTACTTCCGCTCGTCGTTAGAGCTCAATTCTCCTTGTTCATTCTTCAGCTGAATAAGTTTCTGAAGTTCGACGTGCGTTGTGTTGTTTGCAACTTGATGGTGCAACGTTAGGAATGCGACGGATGAATCAAGCGCCTCGCGCGATTTGGCGGTGAGTCGCACAACTTTGAGCCCCGTAGCGTGGATCTTTTCGGTGAGCTGATCAACTGCGACGTTTGAGGGAGCACAGACGAGGACTTGGCCCGGGTTCATCTTTGCAAGGTGATAAACAATCGAAGCAGAGGTGACGGTTTTGCCCGTTCCGGGGGGTCCCTGGATCAAGCTGATAGGCTTCTGGAGGACGCTCTTGACAGCATACATTTGCGAGTGGTTGAGCTCAGGCAACCCGGGGGCGGAGAAGCGCTTGGGCATCTGGGTGCGGAGAACTTGGGGCTCCAGCTCGTGGCCTAGGAGCTTGTGATACTGCTCAAGATCAGCCAGCTGCACAAGTGGCAAAAGGGACTCCGAAGATACTCACAATATACCCGCTCACACTCTTCTCGTCGACGGCGAATGTCTTCATGGCAAGCTGCATTCTGTCGAAACTGGTAGACTTCCAGACGAAATCGGCGGCAAAGCCTTGTGTGACGTCGTGTGGCACACCCTCGGTCCTACGCAACTCCAGGCCAATCTCATCCGAAACATCTGCGACGAGTCAGCACGGATAAGACAATGGCAAATTGGAGGCATACTATTGGGGACTTTAATGACGTGGCCGACACCTTCCCAGGCCTTATGCATCTCGCCCGTGTAGCGCAATCTCAGTTCATCGCCGGTTGCAAGGCGCACTTCGCCGCTCTCCAGCTTAGGCAGTACGAACCATGCCACCCTCTTCTGGTTCAAGCCCAAGTCCCACCTCACAGTAATGTCCGTTTGCGTCTGGCTCTCCTTGAGTCGCTTGTCGTAGTCCGCCTCAATTTTGACTAGAGGCCCGAAAATATTTTGGTACTGGTATGCATCCTCGTAGCGCAGTAGGATGGACTGCGGTTCATCGTCTACACCGGGCTTATCAAGATCCTCAAGGGTCGCCTTGGCATTCTCGCGCCACAAATCCTCGAGACGGTTGATCTGCTGGAATGAGATTTGGCGCGAGCGTAGCTGTTCGGTCTCGGAAGGCGGTTTTACGAGCCATGAGAGGAAGGAACGATCGTCGATGAGCGGCGCCCAGAGAGCTGCGTTCCAGGAGATATCTTTGGAGATAGCGGCACAGGGTTGACTGCGACATCATTAGTTCGTCGCAGCGCTTATCAGAGAAACCCTCGCGATTACGCACCGACAGAGCAAGACAACAACCGTATCGCTTTTGGCCGGAATAAAACCAAGCATGAAGACATTCTTGCTGCCACAATTGTAGCACTCGGGTGTGGTCTCGCCAAGAGGGCTCTCGGCATGCAAGATGACTTCCTTGTGCTTGGCACGAACCAGATGATTGACGATGTGTGAGGCCGAGGTATTGCCACGCGAGTTGCAAAACCACTTGGAACAAACGAGGCACTTTACGACGGAAGCTGGATTGTGTATCCCGCAATAGCTATCATTCGTCGATCTCGGTCAGAGAATGCCCTAGTGAGAGGCAAAAAGGGGTGTACGGACCAGCACGCGTGTGGCGGGAGGTCAACCTGACTCTCCTCCTTGAGATCGTCCAAAACGGCGTCAAAATCTTCGGTGATACTCCCATTTGTGGACTGTAATTCCAAGTCATTCTCCATAGAGGAAGACGTATGCGTGTGATCATCTAAGACGGAAAGTCTCTCTAGATCCACAGGGACGTCACCCTGGGTGTTAGAGGTGTATACTGAGGAGGTATCATCGACGACGCCTATGCCTCCATAGGAGGATGCAGAGTCGTACTGGAAATTGTCGAAGGAGTCCATGGTAAATGGGAGAAGAGGGAAACAGGATGAGTCAGTGCCTCCGTGTACCGTAAAAGTACAGCAAATACACCCCGCGCCGCACAGTGCCGCCATTCTTGTGGCAACATCATCATGTCTCTCCCATTCCAACGCAGCAATGGCCATCCAGAACCAGAGGTCATTGTAAACGTGAGCAATACAACGCCCATTTAATCCATCGACTAATTGATCGTTGCAGTATGCGGACGGCTATGCATATTCCAAAGGCAAATTCGAGGAAGGCCTCCGCCTCGTTTTTGCGGACAAGCCGGCTAAACCGGCTAAGACACACTCAAATCTCAAGAAGGAAGACATCGATCTGATTGTAAGCCACTTTGACATGTTAGCTAGTCATTTGATGACCTCTTTCAAAGGTCTCAGAGTTTGAAATACCCCGGGCCCAAGCTGAGAAGGCTCTATTAGAGAATGATGGCGATATCACCAAAACCCTGCAGGCTCTAATTACTCCATAGCTACTCGCTGTCTATGACCATAACTATGACATTTTTTGGTTCTCTCCAGAAGGCATTTTGTGGATAATATTCTTCAGAGTATCGAGTAGGTCCTTCGACGCCTCCCTTCTCCCCGGATCCGCCTCAACTTTCTGTTGGGGTTTCGATGTCGTCATCCCTCTCTTGCCCCTTGGAGGGGCTATCGTTTGTCCATGTGCGATGTATGCGCGCGATCCAGGAGGGAAAGGGTTGGCCCGTGTCATTTGAACATTAGCATTGTCGATCAGATTGGTCTCGATCATAGCACCGCCTAGTCCTCCAGGTTGCGCCGACACGACGCTCGGAGCCCTGTTGAGCACAGTGTCGACGATGCGGAATCTAGAGGCCTCTTCCGAGGTGGAGATGGGCGGCCTGACGGTCGCTCCCATTCCCGCGAAGCTGGCGCGTGTATTTCCACGCCGGTCCGCCGGCGTGTCAAGCAACCTCCCGGGCTCTTCGTTGGTGGTGAAGAAGTGCGTCAACTGGGAGGTGTAAGCATAAGAGAGGCCACCGTTGCGGTGCGGACGCTGCTCGATCGCGCGGGAATTGGGCGCCTCGTATATTGTATGAGATTGTTTCTGCAGGAATCTCCGTCGAACCATCTCGGCTGAACCCAAGGCGGATTCCTCGTAGGCGGATGGCGCGACTTGGTGATGAGATTGAGTTTGGTGCTTCGTCATGCGTGCAGCCTCTTGTGATAAGAATTTCAGGAACTCTGGGCGCTGTCGCCGGAGCTTGTCGAGGTAACGCGAAAACTGTCTCGGGTTCATGGCAGAAACGAGGGGGCCAGACGCAACGTATTGTCGTTTTTCCGCAGACTCGTCGGCAAGACGCTGCACGGCGGGGTTTACGATCCCTCCACTTTTATCCTCCTTTGCAAGCTCGGCCTGGTTCATCGGTCTTGAGCTCATGCAATGTTTGTCCCACGCACGGCGAACATGAGGCTCCGTAGCCACTTCTCCCCAGCGTTTGATGAATCGTGCCTCGGATTCTCGATGTGTCCATTCCGTCTGCTGCTCGGGAGAGTCAACGGCTTGAACGGATATGAATTTGTCGCGCTTTCGGAGGGCGAGTGGCCGTTTGAACCCCCAGTTGCCGCGGTGAGCGTTGCCGTCATATGTGGTGTACACCTGGGAGATATTCGGATCATAGGATGCAAATTTCGAACGCCGGAGAAGAGCCGCAAAGGGAGATGGGGATGGCGGGTGGGCGACGACGGCGTCGACGGCGTTCTTTACGACGGCAGCCATGTCGAGTCTGCGTTGTGAGCGAGCGCTCGACCCATGTCCGTCGCGCTCGCGGAGTTGTTCTCTTAAACTTTTAGTCTCCGCCCGGCATTGGGCGAGTCATTCAAAGGGCTTGAATTCGTCAACCTCTCGACCTAACGGCGTACAAATTACTGTCTATCCTCTGTTGGCTTTCGCAGTCTTCCTGCTCCGGGATGGATGGTCCAGACAAACGTCGAAGATGAAAACGCCTTGTATCTCAAAAACAATCTATGCCGATTGCTTCTCCCTTCGGTTGAGGAGTCAGGACGCAAGATCACCTGGAGATACATACATTTGGCGAGACTATTCCATTCCTTTGGTAAGCTTGTTCAGCTAGTTTCTTTTAAAATCTTCTCTTTCTCCCCGTCTTCTTTTTTCTATTTTTAATCCCATTTGTTATGGGCCGACCAAGGAAGATAACCCTGGTAAAGGGACGCACCCGCAACCCCGAGATACGGGGCGCTTGCATTGGCTCAGGATTTTCACTGTCTTGTGAAAGGCATGTGAAGTATCCGCCAGTGTGTGAGGTGTGTATGATGTGATAAAGGCGAGTCTGAGGTTGCGCCGTTTTGTTTCCTTTTCTGCTTTTCCATATGTTGAGTAGGGGATATTAACCCGTATCTTTGCAGGCCATAATTGAACGCCACTGTCACATGAGGAGAATAGAATAGTTGTAGTACCCATATGATAATGTAAAAAATTTGTTGGAAACAAGACACGCATAACACATTACCAAAAATGGCATCGCGGGCCGCTCTTCACGCTCGGCCGTCTTTTTGACCGGTTCAATCCGTGTATCGTTTACACGTCCCTTTCCACTCCTCACGACCCCCTTCCACGTCTGGTGCAACCTGAGTTCACTCAACTGAACTTTCTGGTCCGACGTTGGAGCAAAAAAAAACCGGAACACACGCCACGGTCAACACCTATGGAACGTCCCCTTGACCAACTACGATACCCCCGTGTTTCTGTATCCTCCGTCCGCGTACCAGCGCCCACCTTCCCGGAGATGTATCATCGACCGATGCAGACCACAAGAGCCGGTACACCTTCGCCTTCCGTCTCCCGTGAACACAGTTCTCGGCCATCACCCGCTCTTACCCACGCGTCATTACCCCCATATCCGGATCGCCCTGTTCCTCTGGCGTCTCTGAACAACCGTTTGTCCAGAGAGGATGCTACACCGACGATTTTTGGTTTACCTCTTAAATATGTGTCGTGAGTGCGACGTGTTCACTTCGTCGTTCGAGAGCTCACCCGACTCTACTCGTACCCTGCCAGTCTCGTTACGCTCGCCGTTCAGAATGCTGCTCTTTCTATCGTTATGCATTATTCACGAGTTTCTACCCCTCCTTCCCAAGCATATTCAGCCGCATCCGCTGTCCTTCTAAACGAGATCCTGAAGGGCTCAATATCCTTCGGTATTGCTCTCTGGAGACTATCGTCCAATCCAGATGTGCGAAGGCCCTTCAGTCAGCTCCTACATGAAACTTTCAGCCCCGACTGCTGGAAGCTTTCCATCCCCGCCATTCTTTATGTCATTCAAAACTCTCTCCAATTTGTTGCGATAAGCAACCTCCCCGTGGCGACCTTCCAAGTGACATACCAGATGAAGATTCTCACCACTGCCGCCTTCTCCGTCCTGTTATTGCGTCGCCGCCTGACCTCAACAAAATGGGTCTCGCTTTTCTTCCTTGCCACTGGTGTCGCCATTGTTCAAATTCAGACCAACACCAGTGCCCTTGCGCCGCACAAACATGACATGCCGGTGGGAAGCGCGCACGAATCGGCACCACTTTACACACATATCATGAGCCCCCTCAGAGGTTTCGGCGCAGTCACCGCCGCCTGCTTTACATCCGGTCTCGCCGGCGTGTACTTTGAAATGGTGCTCAAGAACTCCAAAGCGGATCTGTGGGTCCGTAACGTCCAACTGTCCCTCTTCTCGCTAGTTCCGGCGCTCCTCCCCGTATTATATGGTCCCCCTGTGCCCAACTCCCGCGGCTTTATTGCCGATTTGCTCAAAAATTTCGGCGGGTGGGCATGGGCGACGGTTTCAATCCAAGTGTTTGGTGGGCTCATCACCGCGGTCGTGATCAAGTACTCGGACAACATCCTCAAGGGTTTCGCCACGAGCCTCTCCATTATCTTGTCCTTCCTTGCGTCTGTGATTCTCTTCCACTTTAGGATCACGCCATCCTTCCTCATCGGCTCCACAACGGTACTCGTCGCAACATGGTTGTACAATCAGCCCGCTGGCAAGGAGCCGGTTTTGCTGGTTAATGTTGTCAACAGTGCGACGGGTAGCAAAGCGGGAACTCCTTTCCCCGGTTTGCCGGTTGAGTCAGACGAGCCGATACTAGGACAATTCGATAGTAAATCGTCCTCTCCGCTCATTGGCGCCACAACCCTTGCTCCAGAGAAGGCCGATGCTCACTTTGCTCCCATGATGGATACACCGCGATATTTGAGCGCGCCATACGGCTCCCCGTTCCCCTCACGGACGCCTTCACCTGCCCCGTCACCGACCTCGCGACATGATCCTGAGCGGCGACAATGACGCGCAGTTCGATACGTTCGCCTTGCCGAACAATGCTGCCCCTGGCTAGACGGCCTTGGAGACCTTGATACCCATTTCGAAAGAGCTGCGCATTCTTTCACGTTTTGCGTACCCTGGCGAAATTTTTTTATTACATCAGCCAGCCCTAGACACCCGTCATTCGTACGAGCCTACGCAAACGAATTTCGCTTAGTCGCAACTGTCCTGACGGAACACCGTATTACTAAATGGAGTCGGCGTACAAGACATATTGTTAGAGCGTAATAAATTTTTCTTCATTTTCAACAATCGTAAGGGCACCGACCCCGAAAGTAGATATTATTAGTCCATAGTTTCATATGAACTTTCTTTTTCCAAAACTCGCCTTGGGCACTGGGCCGACTTGGAGGTCGGGCATTGAGCTCCGCATTGTGGAACAGCACGTCAGGAAATTAACAGGCATAAAAACGGTACTGTAGCTCCCGACACGTAAAGTGCTGTAAATGGCAGACGTGACTCTCCGATGTCCATCGACCTCGACTGGAGCAAGCTCGACCCGTCGTTCGCTTCCTCATTCATAGATGCCTTCAACAGACAAGTCCAAAATATCCCACGACCGTCCTTCATAGGTCCCATCGAGGTCACCTCCTTTGAATTTGGTTCACAGCCACCTGATATAGAATTGATTGACCTGCGCGACATATATCGCGACTTTCTTGATGATGATGATGACGACGACGATGACTGCGAGGATGAGGCGAGAGGAAACAACAACGACCTCGACCTTGACCCTCCAGAAAGAGGTGCAGCTGTGCGCTCGGCGGCGTCAGCGTCAGCGTCGGTGCCATTAGCGCGCCAGGCGAACCAAGACCAAGACTGGGATCGTGACCAAAACCAGGATCGTTACCGCGACGAGGACGAGGACGATGACGATGACGACGAGTTCGAGTGGGTATCGCGCAGAAGCGCAAGGCGCGGTCTGACGGTGGAAGACGCCGCACCGATGTACTATCACCACCTGCCTCCGCACATCCGCTACGCGCGCGGGCCAGCATCGGACGTGTTCACGCTCGCGCATCCTCCACCTCCTCCGTCCCCGCACTCTCCGGCGCATTTTGGGCCCGCCTCGGCGGGCGAAAACGTCGGGAATAAAGGGAATGGGCCTGCGAGCGTCGTGGTAGAAGAAACAGGAGATGGTCGTGCAAGACCACCACCACCATCATCATCACGAGCACCACGAACGCATTTTGAACACGCGAAGACGAGGTTCTCGTCGTCGTCTGCGTTCGCGTCTGTCGCACCCTCGTGGAGCTCTCTTCCAGACACGCGGCAGACACATTCTTCGTCATTGGATTCGACGCGTCCCCCGGCCGCACCATCTTTATCCTCGTCCCCCTCTCCCTTTTCTCCACATCAAGATCTCCCAGACACGACCGTGGACCCACCACCGCCACCACCACCTTTACCGTCGCGAACTGCAATGGGCATGGCGCAGGATGAGCCGCCACCGCCGGACGAGCATCCGAATCTGCAGCTACACCTTTTCGTGTCGTGGCATTCGGACTTGCGCCTGACGCTCACGACGTCCCTGCGGATCAACTACCCTTCTCCGCTGTTCATGTCGCTCCCCATCAAGCTCTCTGTCACGGGACTCGTGTTCAACGGCGAGGTCGCCGTCGCGTACGAGGGCGGTCGGCGTGTCCACCTGTGCGTGCTCGACGACCTCGACCCTTATGGTCCCTCGGCGCGGCGTAGCGCGCTCTCTCAGGGTAGCACACCGAGTGATACCGATGGAGATGACACGTTTGAGGCGAAGCCACTGCCCGTTGGCCAACGTCTTCTCCCCGAGATCTTCATCGAGAGCGAGCTGGGACAAGCAGATAAACACGTATTGAAGAACGTCACCCGCGTCGAGAAGTTCATCCAAGACGTCATTCGTAAGACCATCGAGGAGGAGCTTGTATTTCCTAACTTTCATACGTTGGTGCTCAAATGATGGGGTTCAACCTCTAGAAGAGGTTTTATCTTATTTTGTATTCTGCATCGACATACACGGTGCTTGCAGTACAGTGATACGAGGTTACAATAGTGATTTGCTCATGTAAGGCCCATCCAGCTCATACCCTAATCTTCGATAGTAATCTCGCGTGCCCACACCTTTCGACGGTGAGGATCCGGAAAGTTAGCGACGCGCCTTGCTTTTACATGGCCTAACGTACCTGAGATAACAGCAAGCTTGATGCTCCCGTGCTCCTCTTTGGCTATGCGTTCTGCTTCCTCCATAAGGAGTGTTCCGAATCCCTTTAAAGGGTTCAGTTTAGCAACTGTGAAAGGGAACATGCAGGTTTCTGCATACCTGATGCTGGAACTTCGTTGGATCTCTTCCGTGCACTGGCACAGCTGTGCCATATACATGGAGCTCCCGCACGATGCTCGTACCACCTTCTGCCCCACTTTTGCGCACAAGTTCTGGTCGAAATGTCCCCTCCTCGGAACACTTTCTCAACCGAAGCAATCCAATGAGGATGTCGCGCTCCGGATCCTCGTACGAGAGGAAGGTCTCCCAACCACCATTCGCAGTATAGTCTCTGCGAAGTAACTCGACTGATTCCGGTCGAACTTTGTGGTGGATCTCGTGTATCTGTGCAACTACGTAAGGCTGTGTGGTGGCAACCGAAATCATTGGAAAATCTGTTACCCCAACTTCGCGAAAGCGAACATCGCGGCACTCTGCTCCAAAATCCTTCATCCGATTCAGCGCCAGCTCACGAAGGTTTCCAGAATTTTCGGAACCTGAGGTAACGAGCGGTAGAGGAATGTCTCTGCAAAATGACCCGCTGAGAAACGTAGATGTATGAGGGTATCTGATGGGGCACTTACCGTTGGACGCGGTAAACTCTTGTCCATGGTGGAACAAGAGCGAGGATGCGAGCAACGACATCAACGAGAACATTTGGTGTATAATTTTTGTACCTTCCCGTTCTCCATAGCTCATAAAGACCAGTTCCACGGATGACCAACGTGGGATAAATTTTCAGCCCATCGCTCCGAAACGCTGGATTCTCGAAATATTCCTTGAATTGTTCCAGGTCGCGCTCAACACCAACATTCGGAAGATCGGGCATCATGTGTGCAACGACTTTGAAGCCAGCGTCCTTCGCCAAGTGAAAAGATTCCGAGACGGCACGAACGGTATGTCCACGGTTAGTGTCCCGTGCGACGTCCTCGTACACGGATTGTACTCCAATTTCAAGCCGTGTACAACCATAACGAAGCATCTGACTGAGGTGTGGTTTTAGGCAATAATCTGGTCGCGTCTCTATTGTGATGCCAATGGCCTTAGATTTACTTTGCTCAGAGTATCTATTCATCCATTAGTAGACGTGAGAGCACACGATTGATTAGAGATCAATATACCTTACGGCCTCATCGATGTCCGTTCCTGTGAAGCCAGATAGAGCATTGTGCAGCTGAGCAACGAACTGGTTCCTGTAGTCTTCTGGCATGCTCATAAACGTCCCGCCCATAATGATGAACTCGACCTTTTTTGACACATGGTGTTTAGATGAAGGTGGTAGGGGCGATAAGATCGCACCTTATCAACGCTATGACCTAAACTCTTCAGTTGTTCCACGCGTCCTCTCGTCTGCTCGTATGGGTCATACCGAGCGCGAATGGCCCGCATGCTCGTTGGTTCGTACCCTGTGTAACTTTGGGTACTATAATCAAAATCGGAGTCGGGGCCACCAGGACAGTAACTACGGCGATATCAGCGACGCCAAACTTAGAGGGTGGATGTTGCTTGACGCACACGCAAATGTTCCCCGTCATGGCAATATGCGGACATCGATGAGGCTTGCACATGACGGCAACTACTGCTATCTGGAATAGATGAGTTGCTTCTATTGTCCTTATGAGACGAGCGACGCACCCCGCTAGCCGTCCGAACAGGTCTCGCCTTCAACTTTGGTAGTAAAGCCTTCTTATAATCATCGGGGATGGCACTGATGATGTCAACTAGACGGGGAACACCACCAAATGCAAACTTTTTGCTGATTTTGGCTCGTAGTTCATTGAGGGAGACAGTCTGATTCGCATCGTGAGCCTTAATCAGCTCTGCTGCTATTCCGGAGGTCACTCGAAACAGTTGCTCTGCCTGAGAAGGACCTAGGAGCAGTCAGAGAGATAAGAGAAAACAGCAAGCCAGGATTTTTAAATGTGAATACCATCTACTCTTGTTTTCTGCACCATTGTTATCAATTAGTTGAACGCGGTAGTAAATAATATAGATCGGAGACTTTGGCGGTTTGGTGAGAACGACATACCTTTCGTGGCAGCGCCCAGCATCATCATTATCATTCCTGTTCCTGTCAATCCACCGCCCACTCTCGCCTACACTGGCAACCACATCAACTCAAGAATGCCCCCACCGACGGCCGCCGATGCATGGTTCAATTCGCGCAGGTTCGGCATCGTAGTCGACGCTGGGTCGTCTGGCTCGCGCCTTCAAATATACAGTTGGAAGGATGCCCGCGTAGTAAGGAGCGCGCAGGGCCCCGAGGCAAGCCGCACGCTTCCTAGGGTGGAAAAGGGCACACAGAATGACGAGGATTGGGTTATAAAAGTAGAGCCTGGTACGTGTCTGGTATGGTATCTCGTCTTTTCACATCTAAAGTTGTGATTCATCGCAGGCATCTCCTCCTTCGGCGAACATCCTGATGATATTGCTGCTCATCTCGCTCCCTTACTCGGTCATGCTCGGACCCACATTCCCCCCTCACTCCACCATGAAACGCCATTATTTCTATTGGCAACCGCCGGCATGCGACTGTTGTCCCCCGAACAACAAGCTGCTGTACTTCAGTCTACCTGCCAGTTTCTGAAGTTGCACTCAAACTTCCGCATCGACGATGCCTCCGCCGCGGGCCCCTGTGGTTCTAGCGTTCGGATTATATCTGGAGAAGAGGAGGGTTTGTTCGGCTGGTTGTCGGTCAACTACCTGATGGATGGGTTCGGTTCCTCAAGTTCAGACCGCGGCACATACGGTTTCTTGGACATGGGTGGCGCGTCGACTCAGATAGCATTCGAGCCAAGCGCAGAAGAGCAAGAGAAGACGCAGAACCTCATAGATGTACGGCTGCGTATGGTGAGTGGGGAGGACATAAGACACAAAGTCTTCGTGACCACATGGCTGGGCTACGGAACGAACCAAGCTAGAGAGCGATATGTCGGTCAAGCTATCAAACAGCAAGAGCGTTCTCGGCACCCTATGGAAGACGCCCCTCCATCTGCCGATGTAATTGAAGATCCTTGCCTACCCAACGGTCTCGCGCTCGCAGAGTCGCCTGTCCACTTTGAACCATCAACGCAACACGAACAGGAAACTCACACCCTACTCGGGACGGGCTCCCTCGAGCACTGTCTAGAAGAAACGTTGCCACTCCTCAACAAGACCGCACCTTGTCCCGACGCCCCTTGTTTGTTCAATGGCGTTTACGTCCCTCCTATCGATTTCTCCGTCTCTCACTTTATTGGCATATCCGAGTACTGGTATTCATCAGAACACGTATTTGGCTTGGGTGGGGCCTATAACTTCGTACAGTATGAGCGAGCAGCTCAGGAGTTTTGCGGAAGGCCATGGCAAGAAACGTTTCGGATGTACGAGGAGGCGAAAAACAGACAAGCGGTCGGACACGATGGTGGCGAAGGCACAAAAGACGTGTGGCCAGCCAAGTGGAGCAATAGCGTGGACATTTCGCGGTTACAAATGCAATGTTTCAAGGCCTCGTGGATCATCAATGTTTTACATGAAGGCCTCCGAATGCCGAGAATTGTGGACCCCGGGGGGAACGACACGACCAAAGCGGATGAGGTCAAGGGTCATGCAAAGGAAAAGGGTCTGTGGCGGCCGTATTTCCAATCCATGGACACTGTCGGGGACATGGCCATCAGTTGGACATTGGGCAAGATGGTTCTCGAGGCCAGCAAGGAAGTTCCCCCTTTGGTCAAGGATACCAAGCCACTCCCTGATCCCCACGAACCTGTCTCAGAAACTAACGATCCGCCTATTCGTCCGTCGTTCCCCTTTGGTCTCGGCGCTATCGATGACCGCATCTCATCCCACCTACTCCCTTCATCTCTAAACCGTTCTTCCCTCGGATTCCCCCTCGCAACCGTGCTCTCTTGCCTCTTCATGGTCTTGTTCGTCTCATGCATCGCTTTCCGACTCCGACTGCATATCCGGGTCTGCCTCCGCCGTCTCACCCGGCTCTCTTCCAAGCGAGATCGCGACCTCGCTGAACTATCGATGGAACAGGGCGGTGATTCTCCATACGATGACAGTCCCATTTCACCATATTCTCCGAGAATGCCGTCTGCGCCCTCATCGTGGTGGAGGAAATACCTACGTCGCTTCACGTCCATGGGGCGTCGGCACCGACCACTGCAACGCTCAAATATGATCGTTCGATCCCTCTCACGACAAGCAACCCCCTCGCTCTCTCGTCCCATGCCATTACGACAATCCACTTCATCCAGTCTAACGCAGCAATTAGATGCATCATCAACAGCGTCCGGGGCCTCATCGCCTACGCTGGGGGGGGGATACGACGATCACGTTTTTTTCAAGAATGTCGATGCAGGGGAGGCCTCTTCGATATCCCTGTATTCAAGGTCGAGAAATTCATCAACCGTTAGCTTATCAGTCTTGGTCCCTCGCCAGACAATATCACGGACAAGTAGTACTGTTCCTTCGTATTGAGGATTCCCGCTTCGCGCCAGAGACCATTCTTATTTCATTTATATATCGACTCTCCGTCTGTCTCGGCATAGATATATATCACTTATTAGGTCGTCACTCGGACACTGACAGCCTTGTCCTCAAGTATTTTGTTTCGCCATAGACTTTTTGGATATGGATACATTACCTGTCATATGACTTATTTTTTTTCTTCGAACTACGTGTGTAGTTGTGGGCCTTTCTCTGCGGTGTCCTGACCCAGAGCACAGGTACACTAGCTGCGGTTGTTACGCATATTTTCAATCGATACAGCCCTTTCGGTTGACGCGTGCAGTGCGCTCCGAAGTGGTGATGACAAGGGACACGCCTGCGAAGCAGACACCGAGAAGGCTGAAACAGAGGAAGGGATACTTCCACAAGCTCAATGAATGTATATGATTCTTCAATGCACTCCAAAGAGTGAGGGTAAAAGAGCTCATAACGGCATAACTGTAGAAGAGAGACGACATAGGGGGCCAGAGCCGCAAGGTATCTCTGCGAGCCTCACGGCCCTCGCTATGATAGACCTGCGTAAGGAAGTCCATCATACAGCGAAGAAATCGTTAACGCGCATGAGGTGGATTCCGAGTCCGGGGTCGCAGAGGCCTGCCACTCGAGGACAAACTGACGGTAGCATGAAGTGGTGGTGGTAGGGGATCACTTTTTCTCCCTTTGATCTTCCTCAACCGGGAGATCTCCTCCACCCATACCCTCTCCTCCGATTTCGCCAAGCCTATCAAATGGAATCGTTCTTCCTCTTCCTGTGATAACAAGTGCAGCGATTGTCGCACTCCCGATCGCCACAACAAGAGCTGAAGGACGGCCTCGTGGAAGAGCACGAGGAGGCAGTACTGTCGATTTGTATAAGACGACAAACGTCGAGGGAAGACTAGGGGCATGGTTTGCTTACCTGTAACTTGTCGCTCTCAGACAGTGCTTCATAGTTTGGGGACCCTATCTGCCGCAGAGATTCGGACGGACCAGTCTGACGGATCGAAGGAAGGTTGAACACAAGCGTTAGTAATGGCTACCTGACTCACGTCAGTCAATGCTGATTCCAGAAACGGTCGCGGTGACAGAGTCGTCTTGTATCCAAAAGCTCGTAATCAGTTTAGTACGTGCCATGGACGGGACCCAAGCCTTACGCCGTTCAGAGAATCCGGAGAGCCAAGGCGAGGCATCTGTTCCGTTTGAATATCTGTCCAGGTAGACTTGTACGGATCTTGAGCAAGGGGGTCAATGTACCGTGGCATTGGACTTACCAGTCCGCTTTCGGACTCCAAATCCTCAAGATGGCTTGGGGGAAGACTAGCTTTCTGTATGTGCGTAGGGCCCAAGACCCATTGTTGAAGGACCTTCCCTAATCGAGAAACGTCGCGAGTACTCAGGTCTCCTTTGCCTGTCGCAGCCTTTCGCAAGCGGCGGCGCCATGAGCCACCCCGCATGAAGGCTTGATGTCGTTCCCTTGCAGGCAGGTAGGTCTCGTCCAAAATAGCCTTAATCACGGGCTTGATGTATGCGAATTGATTGCGTATAGACATCTGGCAGAAGTCTTCGGGGTTCGGGGGAGGGATAGAAATCGCGTGTTCGTCAACATCAGTTTCGTAAGGAGAGTGGTCACCATCCGAATCGTCGTCCGATTCCTCATCATCGCTCATGTAGCGCCCCAACTGACGATTAATGAGCCACCAGTCAATGGGGAAATAATACGAACTCACGTTACATGTGTAAAATTCCGGTTCATCTGACGTGTAGAACATATCTCTCGACACAGTACAAAGTGTGTCGTCCTTGAATCGCACCCGATACTTTGGTGCCATGGAGGGCGTCTTGGGGGGTAAATACTGCTCCACCCTTGCTGCCCAATACTCAGTCCTTCCCTTTCTTGCCAATGAGAAGACCAACTCTCCAGGGATCTCCAACAAGGGATCACAAGGAGGGGGAGACCATCGATCTATAAGTTGTGAGAAACGGCCTTAACATCGTTAAGATTGATAGATGCCAACCGGAAGAAGTTTGCGAATCATTCGTTGACGACTCCGCCTCGTCTGTCAGCACCTCCTCCTTCTTGTGCTCACGTATGCGCGTGGTCCCGACCTTGTACGACGATAAGTTAGAAGGCAATCCATCGTTAAGGTTGGCATCAGCTTCGTGCGCAAGATTCACAGCAGACCGCCAAGCTTCATCCAAGGCCGTTTTCGGACGCTTAGAAGGGGAAACTCCTTGAGGGTCTGTTTCTAGACACTTAAACGTGATGGAATTGAAGCGGGTGATATCCTGGCCCGACCTCTTGAAGGGAAGGATCTGGGACGGAGAGGGTGCATCTATGCGGACGTTCCTTGAGGCAGCGGGCGAAATTTCCCCATAGAGCGAGATGGTGAGAGGTCCGGTAGTCAACCGTCCCTCGGTAACCTGTGTACGGATCAGTGTTCAAGAAAAGATAAGAACTCTTGGATTTACGCACACACGCAGGCCACCAATAAGTCCCTTCATCATTGCCGCGTTCGCTGGGAACGAGCTCGCCCGACCTGGTCACCCTGACCCACACTAAAGGACTAGTTTCTGCACCCTTTTTCTGTGGAGAATGGGGAGGAAAAGGTGGTTGCTTGTGTCGTCGAGCATCAAAGCGCTGCGGGGAACTCGAAGCCAGCAGCAGCGGTGCCGCATCTATGGATACGGACCACGTCGGATCATGGGGATATATCGTCACGCACAAAATAAGGAACTTACCGATGACTCTTGGGGGGCTAGGCGACGATAATTCAGATCCTGATGTTGTGCTTGGACGCACGCGTGTTTGGGTTGGCCTGGCGTCCGTCGCATCAGCATTCGAAGAGGCCCGAGCTGATCGTCCCGCATGAGAACTTGAGCGTGAGCGAGAGGTCATATGGGGCGTGTTTCGATAATATCAAAATATCAAAAGTTGATGGCAGCGGCCAGTAAGTTTAACGGTCGCTCTCACGGGAGGGACCCCGATTAAGTCGAGGTTGAGCACCCGTACTGTACTGTAACTGTCGCACTTGGGCAGCAGAATCTTCAGCGCCTACTCGAGTGACGTTTCTTTTGTGGACTCGGACTCTACTCTGACAGCCGAAGATTATGACATAACCCAGTTTGCCCCAAGGTCGCCATCACATCAACAACATTAATACAAATGTACTGTACTAGTACTGTATATATTCCATGGAGTAAAAGATCTAGATGGTCATTATTCCCGGATCAATGCTACGCATCTCGATATGACCAGATTCGCTTCGAGGTTAGATTGAGGCTCCGTCACCGTTTCGATGTAACGGCCCAACCGATACAGGTGGGTCTGTTGAGCCAGGGTAACGTATCCGGATAAAAGTTTCAGGTTGTCAATGGCAGACAAACTTCTGCGGCGAAGAGGAGGCGTGAGGCGTCTCCAAGGCCACTATGATGTAGCGCCTCTTTGTCCGGTCACCTAAAACCCTACAATCCTAGCTAGCGCTCGGCATCTTCACTATAAAGAGTTGTTGTACTACGCACGAAGTTCCGGACGTCTGGAATATTGCCACTTAAAAGTGTTTTAACACTCATACCCTACTCCGATAATATATGGTCTCCTTTCCCCACATCATATCATATTCTCATATAATCAAATACTCAACTAATGCCCTGCAGGCCCTTGGTTGGCAATTGAGATGTACGATCCAAAGAAGCAAGACTACGCTCACAAGGCCTACAAAGTGTGAATTACAGACCAGACCAAACATACAGGTACAAGTACAGAACAAGTAACGAGCAAAATATAACCAACGGCCCCGAGTTTCCGATCCGAGAAACGACGATAGAGCTACGGTTCCCAAGAAATCGCACAAAGTAATTCCTTATATCACCCCAGTCTGGACGCCAAGACCGTGTGGCGCCTGATCCTTTATCGCTGACATTGCGGACGCATCCCCGTACTGGGGGACGATGAAGCTAGTGCCCCCCGCGCCGTAGACAAAGCCCCCACTAAGCCCTTCCATGGGGTTAGAATAGCCTACATAAAAACGTCAGTTCGTGATCCCCAACAAAAGAAAACCTTCGACACTCGCCAGGAACGAGGACACTGTCCCAAAATCCACCGCTAAGGATGCTATCCATGGACAACATTCCCAAGTCATCGGGTTGAGTAGTAGCCATCGTAGGAGGGAACGTGGACAGATCAGCCACTGGTCCCATTTCGCTGGCAAAGTGGAACTCGGACATCATATGGTACGGCTCCGTGTTGTTGACCTGCCGCTGATCTGGGTTCCCATTCATCTGTGGTGTAGCCTCGTCGTCGCCAAGATCACTAGCCGCCTCACTAGGTGGCTCTGTCTTGGCAGCCAGCAAGGCGCGCAAGAATACGCTGTACAACGAAGGTGTGTGTGATTGTCCTGCAGAAATGTTGTCGAAGGTCTCCGCGACATCTTTTACCAACTGAAGCGTCTCGTGTTCGTGATCTCGCGAGGCGGGAAATTCTGGGCGAAGAAGCTGATTTACGCATCAGAGACAAACTCTTCACATTGACCCTCCAACCTCACCTTGAGCAAACTCAGGACTGCATAGGAGGTAAACACGAAGTGCGAGTCCGGAGCATACTTCAAGAAATCTTGCGGACCAAGCTCCTCCTTGACAATGATCGCACACGTCTTGGCTGAGGAGTGAACACGAGCAAAGAAGTGGGGAATGTCGACAGGAGACCGTTCCATCGCATTTTGCAGGCCAAAGGAGTTGATAACAAGCATGGAATAGGTTGCATAAAATTCTGCCATGAGGCAGTTGTATTTAGCTATCCTGTCGCCGGCCTCTTTTGGTCTATGTTAGTAGCGCTCACACCTCAACATAATCACAACTCACTATCAGCATCAACAACTTGTGCATACCATGTCTGGATTTGGCGCTCGAAAGTCTTGATGACGAGCAAGTAATCCACGTCAACAAGGAGACCGGAAGGGGTACTCGTCTCCGAATACAGTAAATCAAGCGTTCGTGAGAAGATACGTTGCAATTCCTAGGAGGGTATGAGCCGCGGTACTCCGAGCAGTCGTAAGAAAAACCTTACCACGTAAACCACAAGGGAAAAGTCCCCTCGACGGGCAAGTGGGGACTGCACCCAGTGCAGGGCATTACGGATGATACAGCTGAGAAGCATTCTGAACAGGTACTCAGACACGAGGTCGTTCCCACTTACTCTTCCCTAACAGTAAATGGCTTTCCCATTTGTGCACTCGTGCTACGGTCAAGGCAGAAGCAGACCAGCCACGTGCGCTCCCGATTATGCACTTCCTGGTCCCTGGCCTTACCTTCGGGCGTCTCTGGGCTCACAGTAGAAGTTTTGCGGTGCAAATTCAGGTCAGTGGCCATGCTGTGCCGTCGTCGATGTATTAGACTATGGGATGAATAGGTGAGAAATCTTCTGGATCTTACCGTATCGCCATACCAAGGAGCATCCAGGTCCTGTCCTGCTCATATCGCTCAACGGGACCCGTACCCCACAATGCGAGCAAGAGGTACGCTTGGACGATTTCCAGAGATTTATAACCCTGGGCAGCGACGGAAAACGCCAATTTTTTAGAAATATCTGTAAGTTTGTTGTGAAGCTCTGGACGAGCGGTATAAAACCGCGCCGATACGGCGCAAACTTTGATTATGTTTTTAGGGTGCGCGTCCCACAAGATATGTATGTCGACTCACTCGTGGTTAGCAGAAAGGGTGAGCGAGAACACACTAAAGACGGCGTGTGAAAATCGCGGTCCAGCAAATTACAATGTAGCTGATGGCATGTCAGAGTATGCAAAGGTTCGGATTCTGGCACTACACACATTGAGATGCTCGAAATATCTATAATAAAATCAGAACAATATACCACCAGTGCTGTTATTAGGAAGGTACCCACATATCAAACAAGGCAACAACCTCTTCTGTTTTGACGAAAGAGAGCATCTCGGGTTGAATCTGACGCTCAATAAAGAGTCGCCGCAAAGGCAAAATTGTCATGGGGCCTGAAATATCATTCAAAATGAACATGTCCAAAACGTAGATGGCCATCCTAACCTGGCTTGAAATACGCATCGCTAGCGACGCCCATTGGCGCGGGAGGCCGAGCCATACCAGAGGTTTTTCTGCCGGAGCTTAGAGCATTGGCACGACGGTTGGCGAGGCTCGCCTCCGCGAGCAAACCAAGCGGGTTGAGGCTATTGTCTGGTAAAGAATGGAGCTTCGGCGAGCTTGGAGGAGCAACTCCTTGAGGCCTCATGGAAGAAGACGGGAAGGCAGCTGCCGCGGGGGGCGAAGGAGGTGGACCGGCCTGGGATAGGAGGGCTTGGGTGGCATCTTTGACATTGGACGGTGAAGGGGACCTCGAAACCATACCCGACGCAATGCCGGTGCCGGGGTTCCCAATAGATTTGAGCACGGTATCCAAAGTACGCTCCATTTTTCTGAGAGACCTCGTCAAAAGTTCGTGTTTTCTGGTGCTGAGGCTAAGAGTTCATATGGTTGAATGGTTAACAAGAAATGGGCGTACTTGGATGTACGCTTCCCACGATTAGATTCTTCGAAAATGCATTCGTGATTACCAGCAATGCAACGTTTACACGGTGGGCCCTGCTCGGCGCCTACACATTTCATTTTGAGGCGCCGACAAACAGTACAAGCTCTGCAAGTCGGGAGTCAGGAAGTTGCGGCAATGGGAAAGTCTCGACTGACCTAGAGCCCCTTGTTGGCTTGACTTTAGTCTCGCTTCCGTCGACGGAGACGGCAGTACCATCGTCATCCTTGCGACGCTTAATGCCATCGTTGTCATTGTCCAAGGTGCTAGAAGAGGGAGGGCGTTTGTTGGAGCCTGGAAACGACATCTGCTCTGTCGGTGGAGTGCTCATTGCATCCGAAGCCTGCGAGGAAGGTGATGAGACAACAGGGCCCAGTGGAAGTTGAGATACTTGAGGATGCTGTTGCGTATGGTATGAATAATACGAGGATGGGTAAAGCGAAAGAGCGGGATCAATTGGTATGGGTGAAGTTGACGGCGGTTGCATGGAGTGGGAGAGGTGCTGCTGGTCTTGTGGATGAACCGGCCTGGATTGATTGGAGTATTGATGGGACATGGGTTAACGACGGCCCAAAGGTAGGTCCTATGTGAGGACGAAGGATTGGTATCACAGTCAACCTATCTAGAAGGCGTTGATATGTGAAGTACGTCGTTCAGATGTATAAAATGCGCCCCAAAAAAGAGAAGAGGATATGGGAAAAGCAGATGTTGAGGGTTACAGGTAGGAGGAATAAGATGTAGGATGAATCAGCCGCGGGTGAGAAACGGATGACAGGTAGGGAAATAAGACGGGAGTTACGCGACTCGAGGGCGCGGTTAAGAAGAGAGTAAAAGTGGTAGATGAAAGTGAGAGTACAAGGTAATGGAGGGAAAGAACGAGACGAGGCCAGATAGGACGGGACAGAGAGGTCGATCAAGGGTGAAGCCAATCTCGTTCGCCCGCTGACCTCGAGCCCCGAGGATTCAATCTGCTGGTGCAGTTACAGTCACCTTATCCCCGGTTCGCTTTTATGTAATCATATCTTCGGAATCATTACGGAAAGACCAAGAGCACCCCTGCCAACTTTGTCTTCTTCGTATCCGTCCTCTTCGCACACAACCGTTTCCACAGTTCATTTGCAATCCCAGACACACGTGCGCGTTTCTCATCCCGCCTATCAGAGGCGCCGTAGCCATGAGTTTAATTTGGTTGGAGGTAACACATGTCACAACGCTAACGCAGCTCGTGGCTCTCAATCCTATAGTCTAATAATCCATCTTGCTTTTCGACTCCCCCGTTTCATTTCACCATTCAGGCTACTTCGAAAGGATCCTCCCCCCATACTTTGGGTCTAGCTCACCCATTCGTCTATCATAGTTTTATCTGCGCCTTTCTAGTACCTACAACGTACCGACGCCTCATTTTAATACTACCCCTTTATTCATTTCCTGCATTTTCGATTGTGCCGACTTATCGGTGCTCCCCTTGCACCTCATTTTTCGACGGTGGTTACAGTCGGCTATCATGTCACAGGATGGAAACCTATTTTTTCCAAATCAGGCCTAACGAATTGATTGATTTGATTTAGTATGGACTGCCTGTTCCCTGACTGACTGGCTCAAACCGTGGCCAAACAACTGGAAACCAAAAGTCTCAGTGGAAGACTTTATCCTAGTCATTCGTGAGGAGCAGAGAGCCAGGCGTTCCAATCTGATTGCTCAGGCGACCGAGCGTCGTGCTATGCTGCAGGCGTAGGTCTCCCGCTGCTCGTTGACCGCTCTCCTTTAATCTGTCCAATCTGCTAGACGCTCTTCATCTTCCGGAGCAGTTGTCTGGTTTGCAGTTCACAAGGACCCCCCACTTATCCCCCACCCTCCTATATCTGAAACGGTTAACTCAGTAGCGAAAGAACGCCGCCGTCGCCTTATTGGCCTCACCAAGCAAACATTCCCAGATGACAAAGTTCCAGACTCATTCACTCACTTGGCTCGCCTTGTCCCAAGATACTGGCGCTAACAAGCTCCCTTTCATTCAAGCCAGGCGTATCTTCTTTACCAGTATTGAAGACAAGACGAACAATCCACCTCAATCCGTCTTCGAGGATGTCTGGTGTCTTTGGGCCACCGTTGCTCAGACCTCCTTCATTGATACTTATCTGCTTGACCGAGTGAGTTGGCCACAACTTTTCCCACTTAGAATAAGTTATTAAATATAAAGCGCGTACGTTTGACATAGCCTTGTCATTTGGTGTGATCCTGAGAACGACCAAGTTGTCGCTCTCTGAGCCAGGATTGCATGGGGTTTTTAAGTATATGATTTGCTGAATAACGTGTACTCCAACTCCATGATGCTAGGTGTTTTTTTTCATTCTGTTGTCAATCAACATGGTTTCTTCCATCTTCCGTCTGCCATTCACCGTAAGCCGCGTGCTGAGTCCTTCAGTTTGTCCTCATGGTAACCCTTTGTATGTATTCCCAACTTTCATGCTCGGTTCTGTCTCTCATAATTGTGCGATTTTGGTTTGCTGTGTGCTTACGACCCTTGTCTCACAGAGAGGCAGACCTCGATCACTTGTCTAGAGCACCTCTTTCACCTGTCCTCACTTCTAATCTTAGTCGTCTCACTCTTTCCGACAGTGCCTGGCCTCATTTTGCAACCATTCCTAGACGATATAAGCTCTTCAGCTACGGCGCAGATTTACGTGCATGTTGCACACTATGCTGAACTGTGGCCCACTGTCATTGAGAGCTGCCTAAGCCATGTATAGCCGAGACCCATATGGACAGGTTCTTCCTATGACACGACCTTGACTCGAACGGACTACCAAGAGCCGAGAGATATCTCCGGGACTTATGCACTTTGGCCACAGTCGGCATTATGCGAGAGAAGCAGTGACTCGGGGCATGAACCATGCAGAGACCGGCATGCAGCTTCGACTTCGACGTTTCAACTTGCATGCCTTGCTTTCGGGGAGAGCCCGTATTGGGGCTAAATAAGGATTTTGTTATCAAACCCTTGGTTGTTTGTGTCCGTCGGACAATAGTTTCTCCACTTTCGTTCTCATACGACCAGCTTGCGGCTACCTTGCGCTCCGAGAACCTATCCATATCCACGCATTTGTCATGGCTAGCATAAGACCCGATGACGCCGCCACTCACGACAAATTTATCATGACTGCCTCTGGTTTCTTAGAAATTAATTTGTAGCGTCAGTCCTTCTCGCACCTACGTCCATCCGGCGCGTTTCCGAAGCCGAAGCCGATCAAATTCCAAAGTTAGACATAACGACATGTCTACTTCCGGATGACTGGTCTAGCCGGGTTTTGTAAGGCGTCATAGAATGCGATAACGTGTGAGAACTTGGCAGAGGTATTGTGTGGATGCGAGTATCCCAGACATAGGACACCACACTGCGTGATGACAGTGAACAGGAACCAGGAGCCGAGCTTACGGTTTCGTAAATAGATGAAACGGATTGCGGGTTGCGTTAATAAGGTGACACATCATATACTGTCCCTGACGGCCCGGGAATAAGTGTGTCCCTGATTCGAACCGGGGTACACGCATGCGATGTGATCCAGTCCCGATATAACGAGCAAACGACCAGAAGAGCTGTCGGGTCCATGTGATGATGGTTCCGAAGGGCTCAGGCTGTGGGGCTGTGGATGGATAGCCCAGATTGGTGGCGGTGGCAAGTGGCAGGGTGGCGTGGGTGTGACAGGAATGTGACGGATGCTGTGACTCGGAGCAGTGGTTTGCGGTTTGGTGGCGCGGCGCGAGTTTGCTTTCTACTGTACTCGTATCCTTGTTGCACACAACAGACGGTCTCCGTCATGTCCTCTAATCAGAGACCATCCCTCGTCCTTGCGCCCTCTGTCAATACTACAACGTAAGCGTCACTCCCGAATTTGTCTATTAACTTTTAGCCCTGATGACAACCCGCACCCCCAGTGTCGTGACTACCACCACTACTACCACGACCTATGCCCCCATCCCACTACCAACACTTCCAATTCCATCAACTCCACATAACCCGCAGAAGTTCCCGCTTTTGAATGCTCAGTTGCCATCCTCGTTTCGCCGGTTTCCCCTCGTGTTCCCCAATGGCTCTCGCGCAACCTTTCGCGAGAGTGATGATGGCGATGATCTCTCGCAGGAAGAAGAGGTCATCGGCGGCAAGGGCTGGCGTCTCGTCAAGTCGGACGATGGTGCGGGACCATCCAAGTCCGTTGGCCTCATTGAAGCTGTCGAGCGTTTCGCTAGAAAGCGATCATACGACAATGATGGCCTGATGCAAGGTATCGAAACAACCACGGAACCTTCGAGCCATACACCTCCACCAAGGAAAAAAGCCAAGGCGGCTCCTGTCCTTCCCAAGCTTTCTACCGTTAATGCAGCAGCCCCACCATCACCTTTACCCTCACCACATGGATCTCCGCCGCCGCCCAACATCTGGCCATCTGCACCTCCCAGTGGTGCATCATCTCCTCAACCTCATCTCCCCATCCAACCCGACGCTTCTCTCGCTACCCTTATGTCCCTCCCGTCTCTCGTCTCGCACTTCTCAGGACTCCCTGTTCAATTGCAATCCCACCTCCTCATAACCCTTCTCCGACACTCACCATTGCCCGTTCTCCGGACAGTGCACTCGGTCCTAACCCCTATCCTTGCTCGCGATTTTCTCACCCTTCTCCCCCCCGAACTCGTTTCTCATGTCCTCAGTTTTCTGCCTTTCAACTGCATCGCACGGGCTTCTCGTGTTTCCAAGTCTTGGCGAGAAATCATCGATTCCGATCCTGTCCTTTGGCGCGACCTGCTAAAGAGCGAGAAGTTATGGTTCGGAGGCGATTCAGAGCGCGCATTTGCTGAGGCACTCATTCGCCGCCGGCGGAGAGCAGGCTTACCACACCCTAACGATTTATCTCTCGCTGACCCATATAAAGTCCTATTCAAATCTAGATATCTTACACGGACTAGATGGATTAACAATCCAGAGCCAAAACACTTGGCATTCCCTGCCCACGGTCGCTCTGTTGTGACCTGCTTGCTGTTGTCCAGGGGTCGCATCATCTCCGCGTCCGACGACCATTCCATTCATGTTTACTCTCCGGTCACTGGCCTTCTTCTTCGTTCTCTTTCTGGACACGAGGGCGGTGTTTGGGCCCTCGCAGCAACTAAGGACACGCTGGTTAGCGGATCTACGGATAGGACTGTCCGTATTTGGGATCTTTCAACCGGCCGTTGCACTCACGTATTTGGTGGACACACAAGTACCGTACGCTGTTTGGCTATCGTCAAACCGGAATGGGTGGACGTCGAAGACGAGCATGGAAATGTTCGCAAGGAAAAATGGCCGAAGCGACCTTTGATCGTTACCGGCAGTAGAGATCACTCCCTCAGGGTCTGGGATCTACCCCGGCCAAATGAGCCTGAGTATAGGTTTGATGGTGCTGACGAAGCTGATATTGATCCTGCCGATGTGCGCCATTTCTTCGCCGTTCGCAAGTTTTTGCGGACTGTACTAACACCCATTTTTCTCAGGAGGACGTTGAGGAAAACCCGTTCCATAAGTTGCACCTTGAGGGCCACGAGCATGCCGTCCGTGCCCTTGCAGCGAGAGGGCGTACTCTTGTTTCTGGCAGCTACGACTCCATGGTACGCGTTTGGGACATTATCAATGGAACTTGCCGGTGGGTATTGGTAGGACACACCCAAAAAGGTTGGTACCATTCCAAATACCTTGATTCACAACCTGTCTGAGCGATTTCATAGTTTACAGCGTGGTCCTCGACTCTAACCGCCGCCAAGCATGCTCAGGATCAATGGACGGCACTGTGCGTGTTTGGAACCTGAAAACAGGGGAATGCCAATATACCTTGACGGGCCATACGTCGCTGGTCGGCCTCCTTGGCTTGTCACCCTCACACCTTGTCTCTGCGGCAGCCGATTCTACGCTCCGCATCTGGGATCCTGATACAGGCGAGGTTCGACATATGCTGGCCGCGCATACAGGTGCAATTACGTGCTTCCAGCATGATGAATTCAAAGTCCTCAGTGGGTCGGACGGTACGCTGAAGATGTGGGATGTCCGTGAGGGCACGGTCGTCCGTGAATTCCTTTCGAATATTCATGGCGTCTGGCAAGTTGTATTCGAGGGTCGCTGGTGCGTGGCTGCTAGCCATCGATCCGACGCAACAATCCTCGATGTGTGGGACTTTGGCAATGGCGAGCAAGATGATGATTGGATTGGCGAGCCTGTCGGCGGCATTTATGACGAGGATATGACAGACGACGAGGACGAGGAGATGGAACAAGCGGACGCGGACGCCATGGACCAAGACCTTGATATTCCACCATCTGAGACAGAAATGGGCGATGAGCCCGCCGCGTTTACCGAAGAGCCTAGTGTCAAGGAAGAAGCCTTTGAAATCGTGGACCATGTGGTGGACGACGATTGGGGTGGAGAATATCCTCACGGCGAAGGATCCGCGGACTCCGCTCGAGGGATCTCGTCGCAGACTGGTCGTCCAGGCCAGTCCCATGGCCAGGTTCGCCCTCCATCGTCATCGTCTCGTCCTCGACCGCTGCTGTTGAACGACGAAACTCCAACGCGACCGCGGCTCAAAACTACGGTCGGTCGCCGTCGCTAGAGATCTTGCGTAGATCCCCCCCCCAGATCAGGGTCTACTCTTACCTTACCTGATGTAGGTTGTGTGTACATATTGTAAACTCCATTACACTGCGGCTGCGAGCAAGTCGATATTGCTCTAAATCACGTACTACCCGGCAAAACTTACGGGCAGCGATAGGATGTTTCTCCTCTATCTGTTCTGGTGATTCCGGACAAGCCATAGGATGCTTTCTTGTGTCAATTTCTATAGTAATTAGTTCTGCATAGGTTCTGCATTTCTTTATGGAACAATCTCATCCGTGTTTCAATAGCACCATTAAAGCTGCGATTTTGGGTGAATCTGAGCATTTTCCTTCAATTCGAAAAGCAACTTACGGTCATGGATGCGGGATAATCCATTCTAGACCCTGGCACTCCGATCCACGACTGCATGACGTGTTTTATACGCGCCCGCCACTAGCACTTATGTATTCCTGCCCTCAGGCCAGTAGTACAAAGGGCACCGCTTTTGCTGGACGAAAATCACAGTACTAGTCATTTGTTCCTTCCTTCATTCGCGCGGGCCCTCGAAGGGCAGGCGTTCGTGCCCACCCATCCAGTCGTTGTACCTTCCTCGTCGCCGAGCCTCGAGCATCACTCACTTCATCCACTCTTTTACGTTCTCTCTTGTGTGCCTGGACTATCCACGCCTCCCCATGGCCTCTGCTTATACCATCCATCCGAACTTATCATCTCCTATGGCTTCGAGCTAACACCAGCCCCCCGAGTGTGCCCTCCACGCCTTCCGATACCTTCATCTTTCAGTCGCTTATGCCTGCCACTGGCAGTGGACTATTCACGTCACCAGTATCCGGAGTCCTGAGAGTCCTGATGTGCACTTTTGGTCGATGATAGGAATGATATGATAACGGATGAATGCAACGAATAGTGCAGCCCCTAGAATCCGCCGTGGCCACTGCCTACAGTCTGGAAGAATTGGTGGTGGGCATGCTTGGAGGGCGGTCACGGTATTACCGAAGGCCATGGGAGATGATATGTCCGAGTCCTTAGGGTCGGCATAACCGGAAACCATGGACATATACAGAGCTGTCGACAATTCCTCAGGCCTCAGGACGAGTACTCTCGATATTGACGCATCTAAAAAGGGTCTGAAAATGGCTTTGTAGGATGATCTCACGATGACCTTTTACGGCGGGACTCTTACTATAGATTCCCTTTCGCTCTCTTCCATCCATCATTATCATTGCGCAGTCTGTGATGTAGTAGCTCAAGCTGTTCTTTCACAGGGGCGTGGGAGACCCCACACCCTGTGAAAGAATGGGTTGAGAGTGGGCCTACATCACAGGCTTGCATAGGGGGTATGGGGTTGATCATTTATACCAGTCTCATGAGTCATGACGCTTATGATATTCCTGCCAGGGCACAAGTCAAGCAAATGAGGTCACTGTGGTGCACAGTATATCCGCCTATGTCACTATTAGGCACAATGGGGAGCTATGTCGTCCCTTGATCAGAAAAGGCATCGGACGTCCTTTCTGTGCAAAGGCATACAAGGTTCTCAGTCTCGCTGGGCTAGTCGCTATTGTGGAACATTTCGGTAAACAACTATAAAAAAATACAAGAAAGCAAGGAGCTCGATTTGACATACCCCGTGGTACTTAGCGACATTAACGAATCCTGGCTGTATTGTTTAGTTCAAAACCGTTCGAGCTTTGTGGATCTTGACGTCTTCACGTGGCCTGTTCCATCGCAGAACGTGAGTTCAGTTAACAAGGGCCATTCTCCGATACGAAGAGAAGAGGAAAACAAAGGAAGGGAAAATGCGTGTTACGGACCGATCCTGAGCATCGACAGCTACTGCCCCTAAGCGCTGCAAAACGCGCATTCCCGAGCTCACGCGACCGAATATCGTGTGCTTGTTGTCCAAGTACGGCGTCGGTGCCAGCGTCAGAAAGAATTGCGAACCTAAAAACACCAAAATAAGGGAGTGTATGCGCATTCGTAAGTACTTCGCGGGAGATGCTCGGGGCGTTCGCCTGGCCAGGTGCCAAATTGGACGTTTGGAGGGTGAAGGACGCGACGAACCATTGGTGTTAGGCCCCGAGTTGGCCATCGCGAGGATCCCGCCGCCGGTGAATCGTAGCTCTGGGTGGATCTCGTCTTCACTGGCGTGAAGGTGAACGGGGTCAGTCATTGCACAGTGGGTCACCGGTAATGACGGGTGGACGTACAACTTTTGACCGTATATGCTGGTACCACCCTTGCCTGTCCCAGTCGGATCTCCGCCCTGGACCATGAAATCCTGTACATAGAGATGAAGAGATGAAGAAGGATTTGAGGGTGTTTGATCGTGGGGACGTACGGCGATGATTCGGTGAAATATCACGCCGTTGTAGTATCCGCGCTTTGCCAGCTGTGCAAAGTTCTCGCAGGTCTGCCCAAATTTCCAGAAGTTGTAGACGCGCTCGGGATTGAGGTAAAGGATACGTACTCGAGGAGCATGGTCCCAATATAGTTCTAGTTGGATGTTACCTAGACTCGTTTCTAGGACCACTGATTCTGGCGCGGGCATGACGGTGATGGTGAAGCCTCAGGTTCAAACCGCCTGGCAATTCGCGCCCACGCTTAGCGATCCCACAAACTCACTAAGAGTTGACATTACACGAAAGTGTTCAAGTATATGTATGCTTTCGAAAGCGCTCCTATACACCAATGAAGTGCCCTGCAAGAAATGATGTATTTGAGGTCGATACCTCCAACTCGTTCAAGTGTTGCGGGTTCTCTTTACTTTGACTTTGCAAGATAAGATAAGATATCAACGATTCGCTCCCTCCGAGTCAGCTCTCGCCTTCACTCGGTATATCGTACTCTGGCTCTATACAAAGGCATGCGGGCAGTAGTCCAGCGTGTGCTCTCCGCGTCTGTCACTGGTCTCTTTCTCTACCTGAATATCTTTTCTGCTCTCGTTGAAACTCTTTCTCCAGTGGACAGCGAAATCGTATCCGAGATCTCTCGAGGTCTGATGGTGCTCGTGGGCATCGGTGTTGGTACATAACATCAACCTTTCCGGAGCGAGAAACCCGGTTGAAGCTGAGCAAATAACCGCGCAGATGACAATGTCTCTGACGTCGAGACTCTGGCAAAGAAGATGTGCGTTTTCTCATCTCGTTAGCACCAAGACCCTTATTCTTCGGTTGTCGATGGCACCGGCCCACCCAGATTATCGCTGAAAGCATTCTCCAATCCCTCCGGCGACATGTGGAAGGCAAATGTCAAAGACATACAAGGGGAAATTCTCTGCGTATCGCAATTCACCCTCATGGCGAACACGTCCAAAGGCAACAAGCCCGACTTCCATCGTGCGATGGTTCGTGGTTTTCCCTCTTTGCCGGCGATCCCTCGCGCTTTTTATTCACCCGCGGGAAGTCGGCAGATCAGTCACGGACCATGTACGCCTCGTTTCTACGGTACATGGGAACCCAGTATGCTCCGGAGAAGATCAAGGGTAAACTATTCGTAGGCTTGTGACGGGCAAGTCTCTGAATTTAGATTTACAGATGGGAAATTTGGTGCCATGATGAACGTTAGCTTGACCAATGAGGTGACGCCAGCTCATGGACTGCGTTTCTTTTGGACGTTACTGATCTTTCTGCTACGGGGATATAGGGACCTGTCACATTCACTCTCGATTCGAGGAAATACGAATATATTACGCCTCCAATACCTACACAGGTAGTAACGAAGTCGAGCGGGAGGCTTGTCACAAGCCATAACGAGGCTTCAAAATCGAGGCCATTGGGAACACCGCCAGATGCCAACCCGACTGAATAATGTGGAACTAAGTCACGTTCACATACGTCTTGGCTCACATTCAATAGTGGAGGGACTCTATATAGATCCATTATAGGGCGTAGATACAGGATACTACTACCTGTCGTGGTAATAGTCCCTTGTGGACTGGACTTGCATCTAGTCATAAGTTAATGCTGTACATGAGAGGTGGTAGCATGGTGCGTGGGGTGTATGGAGCAGTGTAGACGTGTGATCGAGGGCACATCATTTTGGAATAGAATGAAATGGGCTATAAGGTATCGGGGTATCGAAGAGTTGGGCTTAAAGGTATCCGCTCAAAAGTCGAGCTAGAATTTTTGTGACAGGCCGCACATTTCTCTGGTCTCCTTTCCAATCTTCTGCGAAATCTCTCAGACCTTGTAGCTCAAGCTGAAGCTTCTTCTGAACGGTCGTAGAATTTGCGAGCATTACGAAAGATAGTTCGGTATCCAGGTGGGCGGAGCGTGAGTTGAGGTTTGTGGATCCGAAGAGTGTGAGGATTGGTGGAGAGCTGGGATTTGGTGAAAGCCAAATGCCTACAATAGGTGGACAAGATAGACATTTAGCTCCAACACAAAGGGACGAAAGTAAGTAGCACACCTTTTGCGTGGTAGGTCCAGCCGTCCCTCTTCCACTCCATGAGCTCCACGGGTCCAGGAACGGACTGAGGCCCTTGAATTTGAGAGGAGCGCACAGCCGCCATGAATCGCTGCTCGAGCCATGTGTAACCCTCTGGCAGACGGCTAGATATCCCTTTGGAACCGTAAAAGCCATTCGCCTAAGGATGAAAATATTGAGCTGTTAGTAGCATTGGAATTGGATTGAGCGGGAAAACGAACTTCGGGACTAGCACAGAGAATACGGGTGGGAATACGAGAGCGGAGGATTAGATCCTTGTATGACTTGTATAACCCAAAATAACCACTAGTCAGGTCCAAGAGTGGACAGGAATCAAGGGTCGTGTCTCGAGAATTAGGGCTTCTCAAATGATCGAAAAGTTGTCCTAGACAAGTCTCTTCCTCTCGAATATTGAATTGCCCAGCTTGAATTACAGGAAATATCACCACAGAATCTTCTTTCCGAAGTTGTTCATGAATATTGCCGCTGTTCACATGATAGTGGCGCTGCAAGCCAGAAAGAGCAAGCCTTGCTTGCGGCTCGATGTGATGTGGGTGAAAAGATTCATGAGGCCAGTGGAGCACAGGACAAGCGTCGGATGTTGACGAAGGGAGTAATTTGTACGAGAAAGAGGACGCAGTCTTCAGAAAATCGAAGCAATAATTCGACAATTCCGGAGAAGAAGAAAACAGAAGGTAGCGGTCTTGCCTGTCAGTAAAATAAGACTTGTTCAAGTTGGCACTGCGACGAAGTTGAGTGGGTCTAGAGGAACGAGATGAACGGCCTATTACCCGCTGATCATAACTGTGTCGTCGGCGCCATAAATCTTGGCGTGCCACGTTCCGAAGCCTTCGTTGAACCGGGGAGGAATGAGGCGAGACAGGACACCCTTGAGCTTCGGGCTACGAAAGAGCGAGACATGGCATCTATCTGGGAATTCTTTGAGCAGCGGCGCCACGAGTGCCACGGATGAGGACGACCCGGGTCTCGTTGACCTATTATAGTCTAGCTGTAGGTACATGTGAAGGGACTGTTTGCGGCGCAACGCGTCGCGTATAGACTCTATCTGACTGGGTGAGTCCTGATAAGAGCGATGTTCTAAAGCTCGCTCACCAATGTCGCCTCTGTCGATCCGATGTATAGAGAAGATATGAATATTCGTCTCTCTGCACCTCTTATCAAGTCCTAGAAGCAGAGTAATTACAGCGAATAGCGAGAGAATATCTTGACTGATGTCTCACGATCAATTGAATGTAGAAATCGGCTGGACTCGTCAAGACGTGTACATTCTCGGATGGGACGGAGAAGGACGGCTGAGTCTGTGCCAGAGAGGATGCAAAACCCTGAATACTTGGATGCCGCGCTATATTAGAGTAATTTGAAACATGATGGAATCCGTGGAGAAGAGGTGGAGGACGACGAGAGCATAGGACAGCAAACCGAGAAAAGGAAAGCATTTGAGCCCATGCAATGATGGTCCGGAGCGGAGTCGGCTAAGCCGAGAGTAGTCGTCGCATGCGATACAATTCCCAGTCATCGTAACATGTTGCACCGTCCAACAACTACCCTCTGACGTCCTCTAATTCCCATGAATGTCCCTTCAAGTCTCGTCTCCTTTTCCTCCATGAATGCGAATGATGCCGCTTCGCCATCATCCTTCAGAGACACCATCAAGTTTCTCCTCGCCGCACCTTTTCGTGGACTCGCTCGCCTCCTGTTGTTAGACGGTTTGTTTGATAGAGAAGAACAACGGAATCAGATAATGTCGTCTTCCTTGGCCTACAGTACGGATGGGGGTGCTCCCATGGCACATATGGCAAGTCCCCCACCTTCCACTTTTCACCACTATCCAGGCCCTTGGTCTTTCTTCGCGTCCGGATACGCTGTCTCTCTTTTTGCCATGGTAAGATACGTTCATCCGAAGGGTTTCTCGTCTATTTTGCATTATTTCACCACACAAACAGGCTTTACTCTTGAACCGCATCCAGAACATTGTCGTGCCCAGTCGGCGTCCACCACACCATCATACGCGCTCTAACTCCAATTCACGGTCCCGTTGGGCCTTCTTTTCCCTGGTTCTTCCCTCCGTTTTCCCGATAGATTTATCGTCCACCTACTCCAGGACGATTCTTCGGTTGCCGACCATGTATTACATCCTCAAAGCGCTTATTCTTTGGTCAACATTGCTCTTGCAAGCGTCTGACTACTTCCCTCCTTCTTCATGGAAGCCATTTCAATTACTGGATGATTGGGCGGCTCAAAAGGAAATGGAAGAAATCTGTTGGTTTACATTTCGGGCCGTATGTGGGGCACTATGCGTCGGCGCATTGACGAAGGGCTTGGAAGGCTTTGGGACCACTTCTGCTTCTCCATTCAATCTGGTTTGTCATTTCCTTTCGATCTATGTCCCTAATCCTACCATTTCTCACACCGCGTGCAGTTTGGTTATTCCTTCATGTTGCATTTCTACTCCTCTCCGTTAACTCATATAGTCAAACCAGAGGGCCTGCCCTCCCGCCCAGACGTGAACGTTATTTTTACTATCTATGTCCCATTGTTCCAGGTAAGCGAGCACTCGTTGACAATGCAACATGACTGACGTCGTCCCAGCTTTCCATGATTCATTTCATCGGTGCAAAGCGAAGTTGGTCGAATAAGCGACTTATCCCAACAACGATCTGTTCACTGCTGACGCTCACTCACTTCCACTGGGTTCTTTGGTTTTCCCCATCTTCTTATCCTTTACTCAACTACGTGTCCTGCATCTTCGAGTCACTGCTTGTCCTCGTGATTATCGTCGCATTCTCCCTCAACATACTCACGCAGTTGCTATTGGAGGGATCCATAACTCGCCTCTTCATCGGACACGCCGCATCACTCATGCCGAGATGGGATGAAGACTTTTCCATCGTACTACTTCGCCTCGGTATCGCCAGCTTGGATGCGACGAGCGTTGCTGGACTTGGCAACGAAGTGAGCTGCATCGCCCTCGCCGATCACGCAGAAATCGTGAAGCGTCAATTGCAATATGGCGAAGTGGAGATGAACCGCTCTGGGGTAACATCTGTTACGCACACAACTGAACAGCACGGAGGTCGATGCACGCGGAAGCAAGGCTTTGCTAATGAGATTAGGCGCGTCAAGGTCGGTTCGTCCTCGCACGGCGACCCCATGGTTGACGCGACATGGTTCATGGAGTTCAAGAGGCTTGGTGCCGCCATCGCTAGGTTCGGAATCGGACTTTGGCGGATGTTGGGACGAATTTTACGTGGCCAACCCGTTTTCCCTCGACCCCCTGCGGCCTCTGGTTGGAATTTTGATGCACCATCACCCGGTATCCTCCACGAGGGCGAGACTGAGCCTTTCTCTCCAGGCCAACGCGATATTTACGAACGTTTTCTTTTGGGCGAGGTGCTCAGTGACGACGATGACGACGACTTCTATCCCCCAAGCACCCCTGCTCCTCTACACGATGACGATGGTAACGACGAGGATGACGAGGGCACATGGGTTGATACCCCAGACGAGGAAACTGACGCCCTGGCGCTGTTGAGCGACCTCTCTACAGCTACATCGTCCACTACAGCACCCGTTTTACTTGCTCATATGACGGATACGTCCTCGTCACCGTTGACGCGCCGAAGATACAGAAATCTAGTCTATGGTCAGGAAGACCCCGAGCGAAGGGCATGGGAAGCATTCATAAACGACAGGAGAGATCGCGTAAATGTGCGAAATCCACCAACCAATGACTTGCGAAGAAATTGCGTCATTTGTACAGCTGAAGAGCGGCAGATCATCTGCTGGCCTTGCCGGTGAGTCATTCTCGTCCCACCCTTTTCCGGCGCACGTACTGACATCGATGACTATACCTGCTTACCAGATGTCTAGCACTCTGCGATGACTGCCGACAAAATCTTGCATCACGCCATTCCGCGTCAAAGCACACATGCCCATGCTGTCGTCAGCAGTGAGTCTCTTTTGTTATCCTTGCTCAGTCATGGGTCGCAGAATTGACAATTCGACCAGAGTAGAGGGATTCTCGCGGATTTTTATTCCTTGATGAACGTGATCAATCAGTCTTCCGATGCATTGTATACTGTATGAAGGACATCGAAGCCTTAATGGCATGGCTGTATGTGGCATTTATTGTGTTCGTACCTTTCACGAATCGCTCTCACCGTGCGAGACGGACGATGGGGACAAGTATATTCCCTGATAATTATGTCAGGTGACGGACGGGAAAGGTTCCTTGAGCCGATTTAAGTCGCAGATGCACCGTGTGATGATCCCGAAGGATGTCATCGATATTGATTGACGTGGCGTCGTTGACTCAATTTTCCTTTTTTGATCCCTGTTATCGAGGATCCCGGCCCAATTGTTCAATGACATATTCCCACGTCGTTGTATACGCCGTCTCCTCGTCTGACCAAGACGAAAGTGTCCCCATCGGTTTATCAGCATGCTTACGCAAAAGTCATAGGGCCTCATCCGGTCACGCGCTTTTGTAGGGTCAGTGATGGGAACGTACATTTACATTTCATTGCTCGCATCTGTCCGTGATAACCGGTCCATCCGCGTGCAGAAAGATAAAGAGATGGTGACCATCCGACCGACGACCGACCGGACTGCCAGTCGCTCGCGCCCCTTGGCTATTTCGGATGTATTTTAATTTAGTGCAAAAGAGGCAAAAACCTGAGCAAATTAATCCAGGCATCCATCATTCATCGCAGGCGTCTATTTGCTCGATATAGCTCAATGCTCACAATGATATAGTACCTGTTAACATTCTAAACTCTGAAGTAGCAATTTTTACGAGAGGATATGATCGCTCGTGGGGCGTGCCAAAAGACTTGGCAAGCTCATGTTCGCATCCCGGTCCCAGCCCGACTCGGCAGCAATCCATAATCCCTACTTGGTATGGTATATGGTATACAGACGGACACTGCCGACATCCTTTTGGGACAAAGCAAAACCGCCTCGCCTATTGTCGTGCGGATGGAACCTCCTTAACGTCCCGGCATGTGTTGTGTGCATTCTGATTTTTCTTGTCATTCCGAGTTTGACCGCCCCCGCACTCCACTCGCCCCCTAATGACGGCATAGATCTGTGGGTGTGAACAGTTTGCCATGCGGTCCACGCACACCGCACACTCCATTTTCTGGCTGAATGCTGAAGGATGCGCCGTAAGTTAATTAGGTCATTTTCTCGTGTCTGGTTCCATTTCCGACCGAGCGGGATTCGAAGATGCCGCCTCGTGTAAGGACGACCCATCTCCGTCTTGGAACGATCGAGTGCGACCACGGTTCAAAAAAAAGCCCCGACATAAATTTAGAATGAAAGCTCGTGGGAGGCATCCTTACCTGACTGGGGTACGTTTCGTGTGCACCCACTATTCTCACTCTGCGCTCACGAAGATAGAAAGGCGGTGAAATCCGATTCATTCAAGACTGAGTACGGGACAGGGGTCACTTGGCCTACTATATGTATGTGGTCCAGACTAATCGGAAGTCGTTAATCAGCCGACGGTCGTGTGATGGTCTATATGGAATCTAGGTATTTCTGAAAGAAGAATCGCATGAGAAAACCATCACAAAGGTGCCCGATGAGTCTAGTAATACTTTCCGTAGGCACATACAGTGCTATTTTGCTCTGGTCTAGATGTTCGCCCGCGGACATCTCTCGGGTGATATCGGACTTTGGACTGTGCCTGTATATACAAGACGCAGAAAGGAACCACGTTCCTGGGTGTTGTCAAGAAAGGCTTGATTTGGATGAGACCATGGATCTACTTTGGACAGGGGGACGAAGATGCGAGATAGTGTGAAGGTTTGATAACGTCACGGCTAGAACAGACGTCGCAGAGAAGAGACAGTTCCAATCGCTTCTACATATTTTTTACGTCGTTGTCAGCAAAACAGACTTATTGTTCCGAATGACGATCGAAGGAATCGAGTTGCATCCATGATAAGACTAGACGAGCTTCCGATTTCTACCGCGAGATGTATTGATTCTGAGGCTTCTGAAAAGCCTTGATTGGGATCATACTCTGCGCTTGGGTTCGCTTAGGAAAAAGGGTAAATGACCTAGACGACCTTCTCTATCGGCGCCATTACCATGGGATTTCAGGCATGTAGAAACGTGGACGAGTGGGATTAGAAGATGCACGGAGATTTGGATGGATACCACTTGAGCCGAGCCGAGCCAAGGAGACTGCCAAAGACGGCCAGCGCAACAACAAAAACGCGTATTTGATGCGTTGCAGATCGAGCTTTCCTGACCTGTCAATGTCCGGTATCAAACAAACCTTGGCAACTCGACTCGAAACCCTCAAACAAAAAACTGACACCACAACCACAACAACCACAACACACAGAAACGGTCACGCGCGTTTGGGACGATTAAGGGAATATACCCCCGGGCACTCTATTTCTTTTTCTTGGCTCCGACCGACGACGATCAGGCTCCCCAGACACTCTTGTTGCCCTTGTTGCATATTCCTCGATGGCCAGCGCGAGCACAAGCACGCAGCCACCGGCGCAGGCCGGCAAGAGCACGATCCCAATTGTCGCCCAGGGCGACTGGACCAAGAACCTCGTCCAACTTGCAAAGACGGCAGAACTCAAGTAAGTCTTTTTCGGATTCGTGCTCCCTTCACCTCGGGAACTTGAGTGTGTGTGTGTGTATGTGTGTATGTGCGGTCGTGGCGGTCTCGCTCGGGCTACGTGCTACGTGCTACGTATCGTCACACACGCACCTCCTACGTGAAACGTTGCGGTGGAAAACAAACGTGCCGAGCAACGGCACCACCACGCCACGCACGGGATGTTGGGACCCCTAGGCTATGTTCTTGTCATGAACTCTCGTGTCCGCCCGGTGGCGAGAAGAGAACCAAAAAAAAAAAAGGCAGAAGCTGACAGGGCTCAACGCCACTCTGCAGGAAATATGCGCTCACGCTACAGCTGCAAACAGCCCATATACTGTCGGCGCACGCTACGCTGGATCAGAAGATGAGATCGATACAAGACTTGAAGGAACAGAAAAACAAGTGAGTTGGGAGATCTACATGTAACCCTCGAAATCTCCGAAAGCTAAGCAAATCCACCCTCTTCCTTTCACCCCCCATTTTCCCGCCGTGTCCTTGGTTCTCGTATTGTCGTCACAGGCTTGACAGCGAGCGGGCACGCCTTCTGAACTGCCTGAGAGAGGTGCGTTTCACCTGGTCGGTGACGTTCTCGGTCTCAATACATATGACTGATAACATATGGTACGGTAATCACAGGTGAACGAAGATCGTGACAAGGTATGCGGCGCAGTAGCGGCTGGTTGCCGGCCGGTTTTGTCATCTCTTATCACTGATGTGCTGCGCCATCGGTAGACGGACATGATGGAGGCCCAACTCAATAATGAGTAGGTGGTTTGACTAGCGCTTTGGCTTAATGGCAAGTAGGATCATGTTGCTGACGTGTGGTCACGGAAGGTGCGCCGAGCTCCGGGCGCGCATTCAACAAATCACAGATGGGGAGTACGCCACTGCGAAAAGAGATGTGGATGGGCTGCGCGCCGAGCTTGGACAGCCACCGCTACCTAGCCTACAGGCGACGATAGAAGAAAAATCGCAGCAGTAAGCCACAATCTTGTCTAAAAAGCCCGCCGTCCGAGTTTGGGCGGCGATTGGGATTACGCTCTGTTGACATTGTTTCTCCGCCCTGACCGGGGTCTACCAGATACCTGCAAGAGCGCCGTCTTGGCGCAGACCAGAATGGCAAGCAGGCAGCGGACGAGATGATCGTTGACAGTGTCCCTGGTGCGCAAGGGACGACGACTGCGAAGCGCCCGCGAGGGAGACCGAAAGGGAGCAAAAACCGGGCGAGCAAAGCACCTAGTGGTGGCGGTCAAGCGCCCGAGGCGGTCCCGGCATGAAAGATGTGGCGGAGTCATTTTAGCGACGTGAGCACGCGTCCGATGCGATGAAAGGGACACGGAGATGACTCGGTCCCGTTGAGCTTTATCTATCGATAGGTGAACTAGCAGATTGCCTGTGTGGATTGCTTTGTGGATACCTCGGTGGAGAGCCGACTTTTCGAAGCGAGGAGGTTCCCGCCACATTCTTCAAAGTTATGCTCATGCCATTTCTCGTCGATTGTTCTAATTGTCTTAGTGTATGTATGCTGTTGTATCCGTAGTTCTAACCGGCTGCTCTCTAAACGTTGTTGGATCCGCAATATCAACTTGTCATCATCATATCAGCGCCCAGAGCACAAGAGCACAGGCATGACATGAGACGAGGGTTGGTCAGCAATCGCATTTATGAGGGTGGGGCGATATTAATAATGGAGGTGGCACATGGTTGGACAGAATATTCCCAGTATGGTGATTTTGAAATTAGGTGATAGGCGATATCACTCATACGAGAGGAAGGCTCTGTCATCTTCGGATGAGAGAAGGACACGGACCCTTACGAATGAACTGTTCCTGGAATACCACATCGGGAATATGATTGGAATATGAGAAAGAGCATATCGTACTAGTACAGTAGTGATAGACACAGCTACAAACGGCATAATGTGCCAAACCAGGGACGTACTGCGCGTTTGGCTGCGCGCGGTGGGGCACAGGGTAATATTAGCATGGACCTGCTGCGTGGGATTGGCGTGGAAGACGCCTGAATAAACGGATAGCCGATAGCCGGGGAGAGCGTGGGTGAGTGGGTGAGAGGGAGAAAGTGGGGGGAAGACCCAAAAGGTCAAAAAAGTGGATCTCGGATTTGGACAGTGTCATGCGTATTATTGTGCGGAGTTTCGAGAAAAGGAAATGTGCGACACTGACGGGCTCGGCCGGGTCGTTCGGAATCAACGGCGACTGACGAAGCCGATCTGACGATTACGGATCTGTGGCAGAGTCAACCGCACACGCCACGCCTCGTTTATTCCGAACGTGCGGGTGCCGAGTCAGTCAGTTACTCTTAGTTATCCCTTCCATGCTCGGAACACCCACATCCCCTCAATCAATATATATAATCCTCCTTCATCCCATGTCGGCTCTCCGTACCCTCCCGGTGTCCTATCCTCTCCTCCTCCTAGCTAGCTACCCCCCTCCGCGCCAAAACACCATCCTTCCCTGCGCCACACAATGACCTACTCCCCCATCCACAAAGCTAGCCTCGTCGACGCCTCGACCCATTCACAATCTCTCCTCGACCTCGTCGACCTGAAGCTCTCTCGTCCCATCATCGGTAAGTAAACAATATATTCCATTGTGGCTGGCATTTTTCTAAGACCCGGCTATCTATAGAGCACCTCATTGACGCTGTCGTCGAGACGGTCGATTTTGCTCTCAACCGTCCTTCGCATTCCGGCCGTGGCCGTGCTGCCTCGAGGCGATATGAAGGATCGGCATTCACCACTATGGTTCACAACGTCCTCGTTCGGGCCGAAGTAGAAGTGCCCGTCGTACTGGCAACCCTCGTCTACCTCAACAGGGCCAAGCCCCATCTCCACATAGCACTCGAAGAGTGGGCCAACGAACGGGTATTCCTTGGCGCACTCATCACCGCGAGCAAGGTAAGCATCTCATCATCTACCCCATTTGGAATGAATCACCGTGACTCACGCACCACCCTCCTTAGTACTTAAATGACTCATCGCTCAAGAACGTGCACTGGGCTGTGTGCACTGGTATCTTTGGCAAGCGCGACATTGGTCGGATCGAGCGCGAATTCCTCGACGTGCTCGATTTCGAACTGAGCATAAGCGAGAACGACATCATGGGACACCACGACGCGATCATGTCGCTCGTCGCGCCCAGCCCCCGTCATCATTCACACGCTATCCACAGTCTTCCCCTTCCAGAATTAGAATTGGCTTACCCCTCCGGCTCCCCAACATCTACCGAAGCGTCCTTCTCTCCTCGCACCCCACCGGCTGTCCCCATGGACGTGGACCGCCGCTCAAAGTCCGAACAGTATCGGGCTCATCAAGTCCAACTCCAGACTTACCCGGTTGAACCGGTGCGAGCGCATGTACCCCAGCCCCGGCACGAAAAGCGAACATCCCATTCCTCCACTCTCCGACTTCTTCGGTCGATCCCATTCCCCCGACCATTTGGTAATACGTCATCGTCATCAACATCGTCATCATCATCGTCATCATCATCATCATCACGGGGAGAGTTACAAGTACCTTCTCAGAACGTAACGCAACAAGGGCGGTGTCAACTGATACCACCTTTCGCGGCACAACCCTCTACGCAAGTCTACGCTTAGATTTGGATTCGGTTTCACTTCTTTCTTTTACTTTTTAGCTTATCTCTTTTACATTACGGGCCAACATATCAAGTTTTACTCACACGCACAGTGTCTCTTTCACTCATACTCATGTCATGTCTTACTCTGCGCAACCGTTTGCTAGCTTATCTACCACACCCATGTTGTTTTTGTGTTTTGAAATTAAAAGATGTGGCATTAAACATAAACCTCGAGTTGACGGCTAGTGATGTGATGTGATATCAACGAAAGCTGATGGTGACGGAGTATAGCCGACTGAGCGATGAATGAGTGAATGTATGGATGTGTGTAAAGTTATGGCACTCAGTCCACGGCACTGTGCCACGGTGAGTAATGCAGCGTACGTGCTCCGGTCGTGCCGGGGCCGAATTATCGTGTGACCTCGCTTCTCGTCATCATCACTCGTTGTCCTTGTCAGCCTTGATTACAAACTCAGTTCCTCGCCTGCGCAACACGCAACACTGCTCTATAACTGCGGTCGCCTTAGAGAAAAAAAATTAGTCTGACAAAAAAAGCACATCAATAATGAGCATTATTCGTCCCTTCCGAGCTGACGACCTTTTCAAATTTAACAATATGTGAGCCCCCTCCCTCACTCCGCACGCACACCACACACACAGCCCTTTGAGCGCGCTTCTTCTTTCTTCTTCGTTCCGTCCGTGTTCACCGCCATCCCTTTGTTCTTTCTTTGCACGCAAACCCACAACCCCTTACCTACCCGCCACAATCACTACTCCAGCAACCTCGATATTTGGACAGAAACGGTACGTCGCATCGCAATCAGGGCAGAGGGGGGTGTGGTCATTTTAATGGGAGGGAGCGATCACATCGCTTTCCGCCCTCTCCGTAACCGTAACCCTGTCTCTCGCCCCACGACACGTCTTGACATCGCCTTAATCCTTACAGTATGGCCTCGGCTTCTATTTCAATTACCTCACCCGCTGGCCAGATATGTGCTGCACCGCTCAACACCCCAGCGGACGGCTGATGGGATATGGCACGTTTTCCTCCTTTCTTCTCGTTCCTCGCATTGAGACGGGCCCCACCTCATCATCCGTGAAACGGGGTATCCTTTCGTGTTTCTCCCTACTACAACAGTTCTAGGCAAAGCCGAAGGATCTCCGCACGATTTCCATGGTCACGTTACCGCTCTGACGGTCGCACCAGAATACCGGCGCCTCTCCCTAGCTCGCACCCTCATGAACTTCCTCGAGATCGCGTCCGATGAAGTATATGGCGGACTTTTCGTCGACCTATACGTCCGCTGTACAAACTCGATTGCTATCGACCTCTACGAGGGCCTGGGCTACAGCGTCTACCGTCGAGTGCGCGAGTATTATGGGAGCCTCGGGCTCGGTCCAGGTGGCAAGGATGAGGAGGACGCTTTCGGTACGTGCCTCTGCTAGCCGAGAAAGTAAAACACATTACTCATCCTCTGACTACGCATGATAGACATGCGTAAGCCCCTCTCCAGAGATCCACATAGACGTAGTGTGCGGCCAAATGGGCGTGACATGATCGTCAGTGCGCATGACGTGTCTTAGCCTTGCACGTAATAGCGCAATCTGTACACATTATGATAAAATTGAAAGACATATCTTCGCTCCGTCGGCCCGATTTTTGCTCATATTGTGAGCATTGGTGGCTCGTCCGGTACATGCATCAGCTGCGCAAGTTCTTCATCGTAAAACTTCAACAATGCCTCCTTGTCCGCGCAAAACATGTGCAGTTTTACGCGCAGCTCTTCCGCATCTACCGCCGGGCGTGGAGCCCTTCCGATGCCGACAGGACTGGCTCCGATGCGACCCGAGCCCATCAGACGGTTCGTGAGAAAGAGAAACCCTTGCGCGCCACCGAGTACCTGCACGAACGCCACGCCCGAACGGTGCACGAATTGCGAATATGCAAACGGCGCGCGACGATACGAGTACACCGCGTCGACGTGTGCGGGGTACGAGTTGGTCGCCTCGATATCGAGCACGAATCCGAATCGTCGCAGCAGCGCGTACTCAAAGTAGCGCGCGGCCTCCTCGCCTTGGCGGTGCTCTGGCACGCGGCGCTCAATGTCCAACACGATCGGGGGTTGCACCGCCAGTCGCACGGGGAAGCACGACTGGAACGGACTGCGATCCGCAATGTCGCTGATCTGCGACACGTACGCTTCGACCAGCGTCAAGCCGTAACGCTCGATCGTGCGCGTCCACACCCGCAGCATGTCCTCGATGCACCGTGCCGCGGTGCCTATCCAATGCAGCTCGAAATGAAAGATGGTCGTGGGGTTGTGGATCAGGTCGTGGTGCAGTATCACCGTCTCTGCGCGGTCGCTTTTCTGTTGTGACAAGTGGATGCGTAAGACAAGACGAACGTGTGGTGCTGTAAGGGGCGACCAACGTACCCTGTTGAGGTCCGTATCGATGACCATGCTCTGGCTTAAGATGATCTGTTTCTTGGCCTTCTTGACGTTGGCTCTCGGGAGGCTGGACGGATAATGTCCCGATCGCGGTGCCTCTTCCGACGCCAGAGCCTGCGACGAGGACGGCCTGGAGCGGAACCAGCCTCCCTTTGGCGTGGACACGGTCGCGTATTCTCCTTTGAGTTTGTAAAAGTAATGCCTGTTCGAATAACATCATGATCAGGATTTTCGCAATTACCGGTGCGACAAACAAAACAAAAAAAAAAAGCACGCGTGCAGGGGGGGAAGGGAGGGACTGATGATGACGCTTACCCGTCGAAAAATCCGTGTCGCCCACTGCTGTGTTCAAACAGGCCCTGTTCCTGCAGCTTGACAGCCCATTCCGTGGCCTGATCTCGCGTCGACACGTCTCGGAACTCGCGAACGAGCCAGTTGACAAATTCGAATCCGAGAAACGAGTCGGGGTGTTTCTGGCGTTGCCACCGGTGTTCTTTGATCGGTACGCCGTCCTCCTCGCGCATGGCCTTTGCGATTGTCGCAGGGTTCATGTCTGCGATGTCACGCTCGCTCCTCATTTTCTTCCGGAGTGGCCCTGCTTCGTGGATCTCGTCGAGGCGTGCCATGAGGTTGTCGTCAAGTATCATCGTTGCCGGTCCCACGTCTGTCACCAGTAGGCGAACAGATGGCGGTGGCCCAGCAGCGCGCTCGTCCGGTGGTTGCCAGCGTACGCGGGAGAACATCTCCATAAGTTTCTCGATCCCGAGGATGCGGATTTCCTCTTCGTTGAGCCTATCGCTCCCCCCACCGCCAATGTATGTCGGAGGCTCCAAGGTCGGGATTACAACGAAGCGCGTGCGCCAATACCGTAACGATTCGTTGAATTGTTGTTCGTATCCAGCAACTAACATGTCCAATCTAGTATGATACGCCCCGGCGTGCATCAGCATGTTGCCTAGACGAGATTCGTGTAAACTAACCTGTTCCAGCCATAGTTCTCCAAGCCATGGTAGGCAAAGGATAGGCTCAGTTCCGTATACCCGACGCCAAGTTTCGGCCAGATCAGACATTTGTACTGCAAGGGTGGTGTCGGAGGCATACGCCGTACATATCTCCGCACTTGAATCGTCTCCCCTGTATACGCAATGCGGTGTATTTCGTTGCTCATGCTCAAATAGACAGGATCAGCCTGAGGATGCAGCGCCGCTGCGGCACCAATCGGTCGTGGTGTTGCGTCCTCGTCCGACACGTACGACTTTGTCCGGCGCAATGCTCGTGGGTCTGGGTTTGGGTCGTAGTCAGGCGAGTTGGCGGCCCGCAAGACGATCTGGAATCCCTGTGCAAGTCGCAGGGCAATCATACCTCGCATGACGACGAGGGCCCATGATCGGCGAACCTCATCCGGGTTTTGCGATTGTACAGATGGTGGGCGCACAAGAAATGAACGCGTCTCGGGCGGATCCACGACAAAGTCGTAGGAAAACATGTCGTACGAAATCTCGAGCTCTGACGTGCTCGGAAACTCTTCTGTCGTCAGCGGGAGACAGCCTGGGGTCACCATGGACTTCCATTTTATATCATACTTGAAACTTGGCTGCGGGAACATATGCTGCCACCGTCGGGCAAGAGATGAATCTGTATACGAGACTGGTATCGGCGGGCCTGACGGGGTCGGTCGAATAGATGGTGATGACGGAGTTAGGAGGTACACGCTACTCCCAAGCATGCTGCGCCTTTTCTCAAACATAGTGTCATCGCGCGGGGGAGTATTCATAGGTGATTGGGAGTGTTTGGTAAGAGAACCATGGACCATCTGTCCTCCATCTTCGAATGCTCTGGAAACTCTTGAACTTGCAATACCTTTGATGGGCATGGGACGAGGGGACGATGATATATCCGTTGTACCAACGAGTGGACTCCTGGCATGAAGCTGAGACGAAGATGCGGGTGCTTTTTTGTCTGTTGTAGTGAGGGGCGAGGGCAACAACACCTTGCTTGGTCGATGTGGGCTTCGGATTGGAGCCGACTCTCCCGACGCCAAGACGGGGGACGTCTCTGCCTGACTGGGCCCACTGCGGAAGGGATTGAACAGCCACGAAGAGGCGATCTTCGAGCGCAACAAAGACGCAGAGCCACCCTGATTACCTTGGGCGGACGAAGTCGAAGCGTTAGAGCGAGTCGAGCGAGTCGAGCGAACGGATGCTTGAGAAGGGGACGTGCTCAAATTGCCAGCCGAAGGGCCAGATACCGAACCCACAGGAAGCCGCTTCTCAGCCGCAGGGATAGGCAACAGCTCTCTTTCAGAGAGACGCGGGCTTTCTTCTATTCGATGGATGTTGCTCGGAGGTTGAGAGGTGCGGTGTTGAGCCGGAGTACGCTTTTCCACGATCCTGATGGATGGTGGCATCGGGGTCCCACCCGTGATAGATAGCCCCGAAGTGCGGTTGCTACTGGGAGCCTGCACTTCGAGATCCTTGTACTCGAAGATATCCGTGTCAAACTTGTCTGCCTCACGCTTAGCCGTGACAAACGCCTCAAAGTTGCCCTCACGTGCAGGATCGAGAAGAGACGCATATTGTTCGGGAAGATAGGGTACCTCGATGCTGGACAATACATCGTGGTCCAGTAAGCCAAGCATTTGGATCTCATGCATCTGCGCACGTGCGACGAATCTACGAGGCTTTTATTAGAGAGTTATTGCGCCTGGATGTTAATTGTGGTCTATACCTATCCTCTCGCAATGGTAGATCCATCTGTTTGTCCCAAAAACTTATACCAACCCAAAAGGGTTCCCACCAGAAGGTTTGCTTCTCATGACCAACACAGTCAGCAGGGCTATCGTCCCCACCCCAGAGAGGGTCCAAGGCCCGAGAGCCATATCGACCAAGTTTATCCTTGAAGAGCTCTGGTTCAACGCCGCGGAAACAGAAAATGGGACTGCGATGTAGGGGTGGTTTTGCTAAGGACACAAGATCAATTCCGAACCCTTGATCCAGCATACGGGTTGTGGTAAGTCTTAATAGTTGCTTAGATACGCGATAATACCCAGTCCCGGGAGTAATGATGATGGTAGAGGCCCCCGTTAGAGAAAGGGAGCGGTCAATGTAGTGCGTCTCGGTTGGGTTTAGAGCCATATTCAGTGCTTCTAGAAGAGGGCCATCATGTGCAAATGAGAGTTGCCCTACAAGGCGCACTTCCCCCGGCGTCCCTGTCACGGTGGAGCATGTTCGGTGATAGTGATGTGTCAGGAGGATGTCTCGCTGAAACGCCCAGAATGAGTCCTTGAGGCTAACAAGCGTAGATTGCCAATCGTGTAGGACCTCCAAATCCGTGATGACCTTGTAAAAGTCCTTGTGCCACTTGCCATCCTCGTCTTGAAGCAAGGGACCTTCGGCATAGTCAACCTCAGTGCGATCGTAGAACACGCGCGATATGAGCACGATGGTCACGGTATGGTTTGTGCCTGCTTCCCTCCATCTAGAGAATAGTTCGGGAAGAAAAGAGTGGACAATTTTCTCATTGTAGCGTTCACCATCGCCGGAAAATTCCCAGAGTTCACGACAAACCTGAATGAAGATCATGACATTTGCTGATAGAGAACGATAGACTGCCTTTGTAGTAGCCGTCACGAGCCCGCTGGAGGCCTTGGAAGGAAGATATTTCAGGTCATTAGCAGGCAATCGCAATTAGATTCGACATACTTTCTGCCCGCCAACGTAGATCGACTCTACCTTGGCCGCAACTGAACCTATAAAGACGATCTCCTGACCAAGATGAACGCAATGACCCGTAAGTTGTTCGCTCAACCTCCACATGTCATTCCTTCCTAGATATTGATCTTGGAAGATTAACTCTATGTAATCAGCTTGACATTCAGTTTTATCGACCTGCACTGACAGTGAACGGGCCGTGGAGAGGCACAATGTACAAACTAAACATTACTTTGGTCACGGTGACCTCCGTATTATTTCGTATGTTGAAAATTTCAGCGACTGACTTTGGAAGTGATATCTGTCACGGTATTTAAAGTTTCACCGAGCAACGGAACGAAAATGTGCCTACCTGGAGTTGGGGACGTGTAGACTGGTCTTCATTGAGCGCAACAAAGAAAAACCCCGATTTATCATGAAGCTGGGCGTTAGTCACACGCAGTACATCGCCTGTTGCGACGCCGGGTAAATGGGAATGATTGAGAATGACATTGTTCGAATCTCCGGCGCTATGAACCCAGGCTGTCAGGACTTTAGACGCGCCGAGCTCGAGTGGCGGGGGTGGAGGAAGGGTATTTTTGAACGCAGAGTGGGCAGTGTTAGAACGTCGACGACTGTATTGTGATTCAGAGCGAGAAATCGACATGGACGATAGGACCAGGCCAGGTGATCGCTGAGCTGAGTTGGGAATTGACGCGCTAATCAAATGATGAAAAATGAAACCGGGCGATGGTCGCATCCAGTGTACAGACGCCCTGTCAAATGGCTCAGCAGGTGTCCACTGCTTCAGGATGCCTATTTTGACACGACAACACGACGAGTACTACTGCCATCAACTCACTATCGTGCAATACATGTCTACGGCAAAGCCCTTACCCCCAACTCCACCAACTCCTCAGCCACACGCAGTTCAGCGGTCCTTATCTCTCGATGTTGGAGAGGTATTGCAGGCTTCGTCTGCCAATTCTTCAACGCCCTCAATCCCCTCCTTGTCCGAAGGTTGTCAGCCCCCTTCGGAAGATCGTTCCCTTCAATCCTCTATATCACTCCCTAATATACCCGCAACCGTCAACGTCAGATTTGCGCCTCTTCCCAAGATAGGCCCAAGAGACGCGAGGTCGACACGTCCACTTGGCGTTGCGGGGCGGTCACGAATGCTCCAGCAGAAGAGGGAGATTCAAGTGCAGGGTGTCCAACGACATTCTCGCGTATGGTCAAACCCCGATGATCGCCAAGTAGATTTTATCCCAGACGAACTGCAAGAGGAGGACCCTCTCGAAGTTCTCGGGAGATTTATTGCTGCGAAGAGTAAATCATTGTGGAGAAGAGTTTCTTCGAAAGGAAAGCAGTCTGGAATGGATGGGACTGGGACCGTTGTTGGCGAGACCATCACGGATGGAGAACGAACACCCTTTGTTCCATCCCGGCCGCCGAATGACGAGCAACTGCCACCATCACCTTCCGATCCTCCCGAGGACGATGAAAATTTTTTCGAAAACAAAATCGGTCGTACGGTCAAGGTGTCGTCATCAGAGTCATCATAAAGGTGGTGTACGATTTTTGGTATAGTACGTCAGATGATGCTCAAGGTTTTCGAGCAGGCTGTGTGATGATGGTCGGACTTGACTTTTATACCCCAGGCTACATTGATCCGTTAATACACCTTTTTTCTCCGCTCAGCTTTTGCATTGTCCCATGTCCCACGCTGAGTGCATACTGCTACATATTTTTCTGGATTAATCACAAGGGTTGTTCGTGCACGTCGTTATGCGTTAAGGGACCTGGCGTATGGGCGCAGCGCCGGGATATTGTTCGGGTTGTTGATTGGGTGGTGAACTGTCTGGGCCCTGTTCGCGCTGCCGTTTGGGCGTCTGCACCGCACGCTTCACATTTGACATGGACAACATTAGCACCGCCACAGTCTTTCCCCCTCCCGTCTCCGACCGTCTTTTCCTTTCCTCCCCTTCCTCTTCTCTTCTCTTCCCTTCTCCATTTCTTTTCTTCCTTTTTACCTCATTTCCTTGGGTCCAACGTGCTTCTCGGCTATAACCTCGTCCCACGGCGATCAGTATCACGTCTGACGCCCGTCCAGTACACTCTCCGTTAGCTCCACTCCATATCACGATCTCATGGCTCTCTGCATTCCGAATCCTACTCTAACCCTCTATGCAACTTCCACTTCGTCAACTGTCATCACCACCTCCACCGTTATTGTGCAGACTCAACCAGATGGTAAGTATTCTGGTGTCTCCTCTTCCCGCCCTGTGCTTTGCATCGCTCCTTTGTTCGTCTAAGACTTGTGGCATGACATTGACGCACGTACAGGCACCGTTTCAACAGTAACGAGCCCCCTAATCGTTACGAGCATTGTTACCATAGTCAATCCGACCTCGACGCTCTTTGCCAGTTGTTCAGGCTCGACTACCCCTATAAGCACTATTCCCTCTTCCGCGTCACAACCTCCCAGTTCTGCCTCACCACAACCTTCGCCAACTCTTGTCGTAGTAACGACTACTCCCCCACCCACGGTCGTCACTGTGGGGCAATCGACAACACTTGGCAATGGTGTGGTCACCGTGATCACGATCACCTCGACGACTACTCCCCCGCCCACAGTGATTGCGTATCAAACAATCGCTACTTCGCAAAGTCCAACTACAACGTCGTCTTCAAGTAGTATCGCCCCCATTGTAGGCGGCGCGGTCGGAGGTTTCATTTTCCTTGTAGGCTTAGTCGCTGCAGTTTGGTTTATTCTGTGCGTTCTTGTCACCTGCTCTCAGACAGACAAAGTCACTTACCTGGATACTTTACTAGTAAAAAGTGCCGCAAAGCAGATTCAGTGAGGGAGGAGGACGATGTCGTGCTTCCTTATCCAGTGACCCGAGACAGGAATCAGACTTCACGTTTGGATTTGACCAGGGAATCTAGGTCATATGAATATGGCCTCGTGGGGCACTCAACACCAACGACAGGCTCCAGGAGTTCGCCTGGCATGTCGAATCACACCCGCGCTGGTGACGGGCGGCGTGATTCAGCCACCGCCCTGATCGGCCCAACCTCCCGAGGGTTGCCGCCCATGGCTTCAGCTAATGTGGCATCTGTCCAAGGCACCCAGTCTAGAGGCGTGGATGTCGGCCGGCAGCTGTCACACAGCTCAGCCCATCAATTGCCTCCAGGTGCAGCCCCCCCACAAGATAGCCACAATCCTTCCGTTGCTGGTAGTGGAAGTGTCAGTGGGTCGAGCACCTCTGGTTGGCCCTCCAGTCGGCGACCGCTTCAGGTTATCAATCCTCCCCTATCGCCTATGTCAATGCGTTCTAGCGTTGACATGTCAAGTTCCGGTTCCGCGCCTATGGCAGTCGCTGAGCCTGACAGGCTACCGATGCGGCCAGAGAAGAATCCTGCTCAGGATTTCCCGTCGTCAAGTGGTGCTGCCTTTGCTCATTCGGATGGTGGTCGCGTTGAAGGCGTTGGCCATAGACCATCAGCCTCAGGCGGTTCTGTGGGAGTGCCAGAGAGAAAACCCCCTACCCAGCCCGTGCCGACAGATGAAGAACCTATTGACGCGCCACCGGCATACGCGGAATAGGTTCGTTGGGAGACCATTACCAGATAACAACATCCGTCAGCCAGCATCCTCTATCCCTTTATCTCTACACTATACAACCTAGTCGCAAGATACTTTATACGTTTATCAACGACAAGAGCGAGGTCACGTTCCGCTTTCTCACGTTCTGAATGATTCATTTTTGGTCCTTTGTGGTTTTCACACTCCGCTCTTCTCCTTATTCTGTTTTCACGTACATCGACGATTGTTATGTCCTGTTTTCATCGGCATTTTCCTCCATCACTCACAAGAGGTCATTGACTTATTTATGCTTCATTCCCTTATCCCTTGCCTACGCTGGGACCAAACCATCACCCGAATACAAGGACGGTATTGGCTACTGTATCGACGTATCTACGCGCTCGTGGTGACGTTGAATTACAAAACACTAGCTTATTGTCACACAATACCACTACGCTTTTGTACCAGAGCAACCCTGTGCTTGCTTCTTTACTTCTCTGGCTCGTCATAACTACGCGTGGTCTGATAAACAATCGCGTTCATATGCGAACGGCCTTGGACCTGCGGTGCACCGTAGAACAATGGAGAACAGTCCGGGCAAAGTACATTCCGCTTACGGCACCGGGCTCAAATGTTGTGTCTTAGTTCGGAGAAGGACAATAAGAGCCTGGGTTTGACATGACGCTTGTGCTTTAAAATTCACGCCTATACGAACTCCCATCGGACACCATCTTTTAATCCCCCTTCTACGCATACCCTTTCTTTTTTTTCTTATCCCCTCGACTTGGGTTACTTCTCGTACGGTGCTGGGTCACTGTATATCACTAACATTCTTACTTGCTTCTCATTTTAATTTTTTTGCTTCCTCGTCGACTTGAAAAAAAATGTCTTCTCGTTCTTGTGTGTATTGTCCCATGCTCAACAGTAACGCTCAATACTGATCAATGCTGTCGAATCCATAGACGTTTTTTACGGGCTCAATGCCGTCCGGGTGCTGAGCATCGTCGCATTGTTACTCGCATTTGCAAGCAGCATTGTCACAATGGTGTCAGATATTCGGGCTGTCAACAAGGATCAAAGCGACCCGCATTCCGACGACAGAACTTGTGGCTATGTAGGGTACGCCCTCGACTATTCGCTTCATTGTGCTGGTCACGCTAACTCAAATTGGCTGCCCTTTCAGAGGCAGTACCGTTCCCACTCAGCCAGCAGGTGTCTTCTGGGCAGTCGTCAACCGCCTTTTCATCATCTTCCAGCTCGTCTTCCTCCTCTTATCCGAGGTCTCATGGCCGATGGCTTTCTTCGACCGCTTTTTCCCGGTACTTGGTTCGCAATTTGGCCTCGGCTCCCTCGGCATCTTTCAGGGACTGTACGTCTCCTTTTCTTTCCTTCTTACCGTGTTCATCGCAGCTGAGCTCGGATGTGTATCGCCCTTTTTAAGCATCGGAGCGGCGATCCTTTCCCACCATGTCGACAGCTTTACGCTCGTCACGGCATTTTTCCTCTTCTCGGTGGGCTGCCTGAACATGATGCTCGGCCTCATCTTCCGGGAGCTTGCGAAGTCCAAACGCAGCATTCGCGCTTGGAGAAATGGCGACGCCGCTGGTACTCTTCCCATGCATACCGGAGATCTTGCCACCCCCAAGTTCCACCCCTCCCTCTTTGGTGGAAAGCCAACAGACCCGGAGACATCTGACAAGTCGAGCGGCCTTGGCTTTGGCCGACAAGGCGAGAAGCAAGCTGGTCTAAGAGGTATGGCGCTCGCATTATCTCCGATCGGACAACGTAACGCTGAACTGCGCGTTTCAGGATTCATGATCTCGAAGCCGAGTGAAACAGTTCCGCACTATGTACCACGGCCCGCCAGTCTTGGCAGCAGCTTTTACAGCGTCGTTGAGCCCAAGCCTGCCGAGCCTGAGAACCCAAGCACGCAATTCCGCTCTAGCCCCACCGCGATCTAGTGTCGCAAGAAATCACTTGCGGGGCGTACTAAACGCGCCTTTCACATCTCACGGCGGGAATGCGTCGGTTTACGAACGAAGGCTCGTAGTGGCTGGTCTCAACCCGTACCCTAACTCCCGATGGTAACCTGTCGCTGAGCGACTGGAACTTTGCGAAGAGTACTGCTGTAATCGATCACTGTTGTATTATAGACTTAAAATTGTGTACAATAGCGGGGTCTACCCATATACAATACAGCTTCTAATGGATTGATGGTCGCGAGGCTGTCATCTTCAAAGAGGATTCATTGAGCTAGCCGCATACATGCCAAGCCATCCTGTTTCAAAGCAGTCACATGTCAATCTTGAGGCAGATAGTAAGCGCTATTCCACTGCATCCTGCCTCCTTTTCGTTCCTACGAATCCGTATGAGCGTTACTACAGTGTAGGACGGCATTTTCCGACCTCTCAACAAGCGAGAAATTATTTTGGCTTCTCCTCCCACAAAACATAACCAAATTCCATGAAACAAAGTGCAATTTGATCGCATCGAAAAGTAGAATAAGATGTATTGATTAGTTCTTTAAAAACAATTAAGCGCTCATATATTTTCCGAAAATTTGAAACAATTTGAAATTGAAAACTTTCTCACGCTGGAAATCACTGAAAAAACATCATCAGTGTGTGTTTATGGATGTATTAAAGCACCCTAGGTATCCAGTAGGTATCAAAGATTGCAATTGGTGTTTGTACAGGTTGGAACCAAGTGTGACAATGTGCCAGCTGAATGAATGCACAAACGCACACATAGCTAGGGGAACAGCCGGACCGGTCACCAGCTGATCCTCCACCTGAGCGTTATCAGCCCTGTAATCTATTCTGGGCAAGTAAGCGAGATGGTTGTCATTTTCTCAGTTCCTGGTCAATTAGAATCCTAATTTGTATCTCATTTTGCCAAATCTCAAGGGCGCTTAACCAAAAAAGTAAGACTAAAATTGAAACAAGCGCCCAAAGTACAAAAATCTCAGAATCGGCGTTTTTTCACCATATTCTCGCCTAGATTTCGGCCGCTTAGCCAGGGGATCAAAATTGGTCCCCCCAGGCACGTGATGAAAAGTCGTGTCCTACACTGTAGTCCCAGTGGTAAGAACGCGGCCGTCTGCCAGTAAAACGGAATACAGAACAAGCCCTGTTATTGATGGCGTTTAAGTGAAACTAGCAAGAATAAAGGGGGTGTCCTGTGATTCAAAAGTCCGTTTGAGGGGTATATTCTCGGGGCTCAAGGTGAAGCAGTGCCGTCCATCAGTACTATCTAGGTATTGGGTATCAGATAGTGACACATCAGGTGTCAGAATCGGATAACTCCATATCGGATTCTCCATCTTCGGACGCGTTGGATAGCGTGTGAGCATCGTCTACCTTCACGTTGACGGCTGGAGCGGTGGGCGGCAGGGGCGACGGGGGTAAGGGTGGGGGCGGGGCAATGGGTGGGGGTGGGGGTGAGGTCTCGTGTTGGAGATCATTGCCGGCATTGCGAAGCCTTTGTATTCGACTGCTAGCGGTATCATTCAATATTTGTTTCCAGAGCAGGTGTCGCTCAGTCGTAAAGGTGGAGGATGTCGTAGGTAGAATGGGAGGAAGACGCGCTCCGTTGTACACAGGGAGGAGGTTGCTAGAGAAGTATGTTGATGGATAAGTGGCCCAACGGCGACAACGCCCGAGTTCAACTTGCTTTGTCGGGTCAAGCCCAGGATTTGGACTTTCTCGGAGGTCTTGCAGTCTGTCGATGTCTTCGTGACTGGAAGGCATGTGAACTGGTAGCACAACGATGTCAAGAACTTCGGTCGTATCATCGCCGAAGATGGCCAATGAATGGCTACCTTCCCCGAGTTCAAGGTTCTCCACGAACAAGCTGTCAATTTGTTGGGCCACTTGTTCTCGGGGATCTCTCTCGCTAAACCATCCATTTGGATAGCCCCAATCCGCCATATTCTTAAGCCAAGGTGCATCGGAGCCAACGTCGTCATCGTGAAGACCAAGAGCCTCGCGTAACAAGGGGCCCCGGACGTGACCAGGCTCGAAGCTGTCAATCCACTGGCGTCGCCGACGCTTGAATTCTACAGCAGCTGTAACGGTCATTTGTTCCACGGGCTGGGAACGTTTGAAGAAATTGTACATTTGACGCGAAAGTGCAATAAGTTCCACATTATGGGGTGTGGTGCATGAAGAAACGATGTGATAGATAGAACCGCAATTGAAGCAGCGACTGGTGTCTTCATCCAAAGACGATCCGTCGTCTGTGTCGGCTCCAAGAATGTCGGAGGTAGATCGTTCATAAAGCGGGTGAGAAGGGAAATAAGGATGAATGTTTGGGTCGCCATGCTGATCACTAAAGAATGGGCACTCGATTATGATTGTCTCTTCAAACTGTCTCCCGGACTCCCAAGAAGGCCCTTTTGCCATACATCTAGGGCCTGTGTTATTGTCCGTCCGTCCCAGCGACCCTTCGCGACTTCTTGACCGTCGATGTGTAGAGCCGGGATCCAATGGACATACTTCTTCCTCCAGTGTTCTTGTCCTGGTTCTTGGATGTTGACTACGTCAAGTTCAAAGTTACGCTGTAAACAAGGGTCAAGTCACAGCTTTGACACCGCCACTCGAGAAAGCGCCCACCGTTTGCTTGATTTTTGCCAGTTCAGCCTTGGCGACCTGTAATATATTTAAGTCAACGATATACTGTAGAGCGTGAAAACGAGGCACGTACGTCGCAAAGCGAGCAATTGGGCCCTGAATAGAGAGTGAGCCGAGCAAGTCTGGTCGGAAGTTTGGAGGACATCCGGTTCAAGGTTCAAACTGTAATAACGTAAAGAACACTGTTCGCCTTAATCCTAGGAGTGGCACCCGGCGGCCACCAACGACGGGTTTCCATCTCATTAAACCCTCATGCTATCCTCCAAAATTTAACTCTAGACGACTTTTCGACGCGGATGCAATTTCAATGAGTATTCCTGAGCCGCCATGGAAGAAAAGAAGTGAGGTCGCATGCACTATATTTTTCCGACCGTCCTTCTCACATCCCGTTTTCCGACAGCTCGTCCATGTCCGTTTTACTCCCAAGGACGTTGCGTATTTGCCGAGTCCTGTGGCTTTCTGCATGACATCAAAATCAAAGCCGATCGAGAGTCCACTAGCTCATCTCTTGATGCCAAGTCCTGTCGGGACTCGACTTCTTCAATGTGCTCAACTGTGAAGCCACCGCCCCCCATCTCAATCCATTCGCCTACCTCATCTCCCTCTCCAACGCGTTCCCCTCGCATGGCTAGCCTCCTTTCGGCTCTTCAAAGCATCATTGGACCTCTGTCTCCGGAGAAAGCCGAGTTTCCTGTCAATGCAGGCAATGCGCCATTCGACGCGTCTGAAGTTTCTCCACTTCCCCATGATGATGTGCAGTGCACTAGTCGCGCCTTTGAGAGTCTGGATGATGTATCTCTGAAAACTAGTTCGGAGGACGTCGCCACTCCAACCTGTCCCACAGTCGACAGCGACTTAGCCGATGTTTCCCGGCACGATGCAACATCCCCTCCTGGCCTTTTATCCCCGGTGCAAATTGGCACCGTTCCTCCCGTTCCATTCCCTCATGTAGCTGTCGGCCTGGGTGCCACCTTGTCTCGTGGTGACTCTCTCGACTCGGGCTATGCCGAATCTTGGGTTGGCCCATCACCATTTTCCCTTTCTCCACCTCAGCTGAACCAGCGAAACTCGACGCTGGATCTACTCTCTTCTCCATTTGGATCACCGTTGTCTCGTGTGTTACCAAGACGGTTCTCACCCTCCCCTACCCGACAATTTCCGATGTCGCCTGCCCCATACGATTCCATTGACCTCATTTCCCCACCTGTCTCTGCAACCGCCTCTCCAATACCTCTTCCTTCCCGTACATCTCTGGATAGCACCGGTCTGATGTATGCTGAACGCGCACGACAATCTCCAGACCATGCTCATCTATCCGGACGGGGTGAGGTAGACGGTGCTAGCTTGAGCATAGGGATACTTGATGAATCAAATTCGCCCATGTCTCTCTCAGCTGGATCACCTGCAGAAACACTCTTCTTCCCCAGACCTCCCTCGGGGATTCCTGTCAGAGAACATCCTTCCCTCGCAGCACATCACGACGTCCTTGTTGACCCTCAGCTTGCTGGTCATGAAATCTCCCATGAAACCCCTTCCAGCAAACGGGACGAAGATGCACCATCCGTCGTCGAAGGAATAGTCGAAGACTTTCCTGTCTCAGAGCAGCCCTCGTCAATAGAGCCAAGCCACGTTGCCGATGTGTTCCCGTCGCCTCCACCATCCATGGACACTGAGATTACTTCTGCCGTCAGTGCCACCGAACCTCTGAAATCACCAATCACTCTGAAAGCAACCCCAAAAGTTGTAGAACTTGATTATGAAGCTCTGTATCAATCTTTGGTCATGTCACCAGAGGAAGCAGCGTCGAAGCGTATGTCCTGGGCTTCATGCCTATCTCCCCCGACCCTACCACCGAGGGCTGCATCAGCGGGTAGTCCTTCGGCCACTTGCTCATCCGCGCTTGTTGATATACCCGAACGCCCACACTCAGCCGCTGACTTACGTCCATGGTCGCGTCAGTGGGACTTAGGAGTCATGCGTGTTCTGGCATCTGAAAATACCAGCCACGCTTCTAGTCCACTTCCCAAGACACCCGTGTCTTCTGACTCGAGCCATGCTGATAATACTTTAGAGTCTTCCGTTCACGTGAGCCCTGCATCTCAATCTGCGCCAGGCCTTGCGGATCGATCTCCGTCGACAACATCGAGGTACTCTTCTACTGGTAATCAATGGCTTCGGTCGGAGCGAACCTCTACACCTTTGAGAGAGGTAACCTCCATTCTGAGCAACCACTCAGAATCAGAGCGGGCTAGGAGTAAATGGAATCGTGTGTCCACGTCAAGAAAAGTCCCTTTTGGTTTTCGTCGCTCTTTAGTGGTTTGTCGAGTTTAAATTTCCAACTCGACGGACTTGCATGCTGACGTTAGCGGTAAGGCTGATAGGGTCCCCTCACATGCAATCTCTCCTAAGCCTCGCAAACGTCCAAGCGACCTGATTTTGTCTTCGGTTCCACTCATCGATCGATATGAGACATCTAGCAGCGCTCGCAGCTTCTCCTCTGACTCATCGCAGTCAAAGCCGAGCTGGGCCCGGCCTCTCCATCTCGTGAGTTCACCCTGGATCCTCCAGCCATCCGATCGCGCTGACAACATTTCCAGTCTCGCCCCTCCGAAACTGGTCTCCCAATCCATCGTCCTGATTTACATAAAGAATCTCTTTCCTCTGTTGCAAATATATCTCCCCGTTCATCTTACACTCAACACCATTCAGTGAGCCACCCGTTAATCTACCGGTTCACTCCCTAACGTAAAAACAATAGCTTGCATCTTCCTCTCCACATTCCTCGCACGTTTCACAGCATAGTCAAGTTCACGATTCTCTTCGGTCTGAATATAACGCTCTAAACTCATCTACACGTGACACCACACAACCGACTTCGTTACCTCAATCAGATTACTCACCCCAACCTAACATTCAGTCTAACACCCACTACAGACGCCCAAGTTGTCATCCTCACGAGGAGACAGGCATCAGCGATGATACCCCGGAAGACGGGGATCAGCTTCGCACGTTTACCCGTGGGTCAGTGCCTCTTCCCTCCATGACGCCCCTCCGGTCAAAGTCTCCTCCACTTTCTCTTGCATCTACATCCGCGACGGGACCTGAGAGCAGTTTGATGTTCGCTATCGCCAGCGACGACGCAAAGTCCGTCCAGCAGGTGCTCGAATATGGTCATGCGGATCCAAACGGATCAATTGGCCCACAGTCCGCTCTAGCTTTTGCACTAACGAATGAGCGGCTGGCTCACAAGCTGGACATTGTGAAAGAGCTGCTCGCCTACGGGGCAGATCCAGCTGCGCTCCGCAATCCGGAGCTTAACCCTCCCCATAGAGATGTCTCAGTATGTGATGACTCGATGCTTCTCTCACCACCTCCAACTACGACCCTCGAAGTAATGGATCCGGCAATGCGGTAAGTTCCCAACTGCTTATCGGCCATTGCTTACTTATACGTATATGCGGGAAGATACTACGTCTCTAGAGCCGACGCGCCCCAGACACGTCACGCATCGAAGCTTCTCCAACACTCATTCTTCCACCCATTGGGCCGTGTTCGCTATGAAATTGTTGGACAGGATCACGTCTTTGAGCAGCTATTTACTGTGCTCAATCAACATGTTAGAAGGCAATCGGAATCTCCTCTTGTCATCTTATTTTGTGGTCAGTGGATTTGTATTGTTGATTCCACGTAGGAGTGAAACCGTGAAATATTTTGATAGGGCCCAGTGGACACGGAAAGAGCTTGTTGGCCCGGAGATGTATGTCTGTTCTCTGGCATACTCATCATTTCCTACACGATCTGAACTTGTTGCAGTTGGCTCTCTTCTTGGTGTTCCAACGCATACGGTGAATGTGACGACCTTACGATCCACGCACGACCTGTGGGACTCATATTCAATGAGTCCTCACGAGGTATGCTTTACTTTATCAAGCCATCCCTACGGTATGAATCATTCGCTCAGGAGTTCACGAAGACGCTTTCTCAATTCCTGATGGAAAATGAGGGCAAGCGATGTGTGGTGATCTTAGATGTACGTAGCCTGCATCTCACTGCTTCCAAGGAAACTGACTGGTAAGCGGACTTGCAGGAGATAGAGAAAGTGACTGAACCTAAAGTATTGTACTCACTGTTAATGCCATGGGAACTCGGTAAGAGCGTCACTGCCTTTAACTCCTGACCCGTTTTCATGACGTCGGCGGTCCCAGGACGCTGTTCGCCACAGGCTGATCGTCGTCAAATCGATGTCCGCCGAGTGATTTGGCTTGGCACGTCAAACATCGGTCATGAACTCATCTCTGAATTTTGCGGGTCATTGTCCGGGACAAGTGCGACTCGAGAAGAATATTTGGAGTTGGCCCAGCTTCTGCGCCCATGCATATCGCAGAATCTTGGAGTGCGTTACCTTACTTTCAGTACCTGCGGTTCATTATACTTAACCGTTGACTTCCAGGCTTCGTTGAGTTCACGTGTTACAACGGTGCTCCCCTTTCTCCCGTTTACTGGGGTTGAGTTGATGGCATTAGCAACTGGGTTTTTCTGCTCACTCGGCGGTGAACGCGCTTCGTTTATTTCCTCTGATGTCATGGAGCGCATCTCACGGAAAGCGATGGAGCGTTATATCCCCGAAGAGGGTGCACGTTCTCTGCATCGTGCTGTTTCGTCGTTACTCACGGACATAGATGACCCACTAGTAATAGAAATAGAACAAAGTAGCACGTGTACATAATCATCGTCTGATCATCATCGATGTATTGTATCCCATCCCTTCTTTCTCCGATGGCTCGCACCGCTCGGTGATCGGAAGTTGGTTACTATGCTTCGACTCTCCAGCCCGTGAGCGATTTTGTTCCATTTCCCTCACATAGCTCGGCGGATGGTCTTTGGATCTCCGAGGGTCGTATTGCACCGCAGATGGCTGGATGAGACAATTGAAGTTGTGTCACCTCCGCTATTATGGATGTCCTGGGATGCTTGGGATTTGCGGTAAACACAACAGACTAGGGCTGTGCAAGAAAATCATGCCACGACATGGCATAACACTTTTTTATTCCTACGCACGTCACAACAAACGTGTTACCTAGTCGACCCCCGTGGCCGAGGGAGTACCGTGGGCGTATTCGTGCGGGAAGGCCTTATTGCTACGCCTGTATAATCGCCAAGACGATGTAGGTCTTCTACGCGAACGGAACTGCGATGGCGTCGAGCATGTTCGCCTGTGGGCCCACTCGTACTGTGCACTGAACTGCCATATTCCCAGATCATTTTTTGACTTTGATGACTTTAAAACATATCATGATGACAAGATGCAAGTTAACAGGTGATGAAAGGGAGTGATGGACCTGTGGCCATTTCGATGATGGACAGTGAAGTATTGCGATGGGACCTTGTTTGAGCGCGCAGCGCCAGCGCCTCCGAGGATCGCGTTCTCTCATCAGGATCTCCTTTATTCATCCTAAATGGGGATGGATCAAGGTCTCTACGCTCATGCTCATATCTGGCACCTCTCAGAGTAGCGCAAAACTGTCAACTTTTGCCTCTTCCTTTCTCCTCCCATCCCTTTCCCTTCCCTTCCCCTCCCTCCTTTCTTTCCTTCTTACAGTCCCTTTTGCTTCAACACGATCTTTTTGATGCACGTTCCAGCAGGTATCCGTTCTTTGAGGCATCATGTTGTCCGGGATGGTCAACCAGATGCAAGCTTGTCATCAGAGCCCACAAGCACGGCAGGGACGTCGTCCAACGCTCCTCTGTACCATCTCTCGACTTCGGTGCAGCCATTGATAGGATCTATCGTTGTAGTGGGAGCTATCCTCGCCGGTCTGTACATTTGCACAGCTTCTAATCCCGTTGATGCTGACGCTTTTGCAGCCATCATCACCTGGAAGTTGGTTTCCTACCACAAGCGTAAAAAGGCTCGTGCTGCCCGCACCGCTGCCCGATTCTCTATCGCGTACAGATCATCAGAGAAGCCTGCCTTTGTTTCCTTTGCTGATTCGGACGTTGTCGACGAAACTCGGAAGATTGTGCTGACGCCGTATATCGCGTCCGACCCCTATGCCCGCTGGATGCCGCAAATCAGAAGCGTCACTCTTCCCTCGGGCGTCACTGTTCCTCCTGTTGCTGTTACTGCACCCGAACGTTCCCCGAAATTGCGGGATGAACATCCGCCGACGCCAAACAGTGGGCCCTCAGTGTCACCAGTACCCTCGCCACCTCCCACCTATCGCATCCTGAGTCTCCACTCGATTCCCGTCCCCCCGTCCCCACCAGAATCGCCCCCCATTGACATCCCGCCTCCTACGCCCATGCATAAGAGTCCTGGGACGACTGCCTCGACCCCGGTTCGCGAATCGTTCGATTTGCCGCCTGTCCCCAGCCCACGCTCCGAGTCCTTTCACTCGACCACGAGCACGCGTTCCGCGACCCGAACTGCGCTCGCGACTGCCTTCGCACCAAAATCGCTCCCGCAGCTCATGCAGGTTACATCCGCTTTCCAGCCGAGCCTCCCCGACGAACTCAGCTTGAGCGTCGGCGAGACTCTGCGACTCGTTAAGGAATTCGAGGACGAATGGTGCTTGGTGCAGCGTGTCGGTGGCCCCAATGCAGAGAAGGGTGTCGTCCCACGTTTCTGCCTGGAGGAACGCCCGCGAATCATAAAGAATCGTGCGACGCTATCAGGTCTCACCGTCAATGGTGTACGACGCAAGTAGGCATACGTCAGGACAGTGGAGTCGAACAGACTCCCTGCCATCCGCTACGCTACACGTTACAACCACGACTGATTTCTTGATGCTGGTGCCGAAGACATCACGTCATTTCTGCATTTCATAAATGCTCGACACTCCTTTATTACTTATTTATTTCCTTATGTCTCTGGTGAGTGTCGTTGCAACTTGATTAGGTTCATAACTGGGCAGACGGATTGCATAACTGCTCGACATAATCACCCCTGCCCTATTTATTTCGGCTACGAATATCTCGCACTGGGTGCAAAGCATTTTCAGACCTTCGCTTCGTCGGTTCTGCTAGTCAGACGCATGGCAGTTCTTTATCTTTGCCACAGAATTCCGCGTACGAACCACGTTGATTGTAGTCGTACTGTGACTTTGTGTATCCGATCTGATGTATAGTAGTGAGATAAATCTTCATCGTTCTTACGAGCCTGGAACGCGGACGGGCAGGACAGTAATAAAGCAAGCAGTTTAATGAGGTAATCTACGAAGATAGTTTGTTACTATTACGAAGAACTGGGCGCTCAGGCTTCCTAAGATTGGTCCTCCGGCCACTGTGCTTTTCGTTTATACCTAGCTTGGTCCCTTAACCACTGGATCTCAGACCGTCAGAACTGAAGAAGGCTACAAAGGAATTAACCAGTCCCACCTGTCTATATTGATGGAGAGAGCCAATTTTTTCGCCTGCAAACGAATACCCCGATACATATCGTAAAGCCAGAAGCTGGAGCTTGCTCACCATAGAAATCTGGAACAGGATTTGTAGCACTCTGTGCTGTAGGATCGACACGGTTTTTGACGATATGCTGATGGAACTCGCGGTCCCGTGCCTCGATGAGGGCCATGGTACGCCGGTGCGTTACGCGCCAAAGCGTCGAACCGATTATAGGGCCAACGAGGTATCCTGCGCCTAGGTACAAAAAAGATGGTGAGCGAGATAACTAGTGGAAGGGACATTTGAACATGCCCATGCAACCCAAAGTCGCGCCGCCAAAGAAGAGAAGCGGGTCAATTCCCTGTGCAGAGATGAATGATGCAAGTACGCGTATGCAAGCAAAATCCCGCACCATGATGGGCTTCGTCGCGTCCAGCTCCATAGAGCCGAAGTACGCGGCACCACCTGCTAGTCCTGCCAGCACGCATGGTATGGTCAACGCCTAAGAGAAGGGAAGAGACCCCAGGCACGTAATCTCAGAAACAACTCAAACTAACGAAAAGAAAGCTCACCATTTCCCATTTCCGCTTCGCTCGCCGAATGGCGAGATACTCTGACCACGGCAGCGTGTCCTTCGCCTTCTGAGATACATCCGTCGACTTGAGGCGGATTGATATTAATACATTTCTCCGAGAGGTGGTTGCGAGGATGCTTCTACGCGACGCGCAATGCAAGCCCAATGGTGAGGGCCGAAAAGAAGAAGTGGCCATCGCCATGGCTGTTGTCCTGTATGTTGTTCACGCTTTCAGCTGGGCGGGGCGCCTTGCGAGAAGACAAATTGAAGACACGTGCACGTGCGCTACTTGTCATTCATCCGGCCCGCGGGTCCGCAAAACTGAGTCAAGTCACCGCGCCGCAGGCTGTGTCCTCGTCGCGCGTTGCGTTGGGCACACATCTCCTGGACTAGCGCCGATAGCCGTGTGTAGACCAGACGATATGGCACTTGGGATTCCGTGCTCTCTCTGTTGTTCATCTTGTGCATCTGATCTAGGGTCAACTAAAGGTCGACGTGATACTGCGGGGCCATTCGCACTACAGAATTTACTGCCGGCAGGCACATTGTCTCTGCCAATCTCGCAAACAGACCTCAGAAATATATGCGATCATTCTCACACGACAGAGGGCTGGCACACCTTCCTTGGCAAGTCCTTGCTTCCCCAAGTGACAGACCAGGAAAATGAAACTTTATGTCGTCACCTGGATTTCCTGGTTCAACATAAGTATCTCGTCGTACAATGCAAGATTGGAGACTCGGGAAGAGCACTCATTCTTCGCGTATACTTCGTCCCATACGACCTTTCCGGTGTCCAAGGAAAGCTGAGGGTTCGGGACGAGGCCACAGATCTGAGACCCGCTAGAGTGTGTCTGCGGAATGTGATGCCTCGAATCATACAAGAAAAGAGCGTCTGGGATGCCCATGACCTTGATCCCTCCCCGAGTTCTCCGCGGTTTTTTCTGGACTCTGATACGGTAGCTATCTTTCTCTTTTGGCTTTTTTCTAGGAACTCATTAGAACCTCGAACTAGGATAATCGTACCCTGGCAGAGATTTACACCGACCTCCCCTCCCCCACGTTGAATCTGAGCCCTCAACCGTTAGAGTCTTCTGGCTTGAACGACATGATATGTCAAATTATGCTTGGCCATGAAATCGCAGGCTTGCGAAGCCGGCTTTACCCATATCAGAGGGAATCGGTGTCAGCTATGCTTCTCAGGGAGATGTCCGAGTCCGACGTACCCGATCCTCTGTATATTCCAGTCACTGGCCTTAACAAGACTGTCTTCTATTTTCAACCTGCTACCATGGAAGTCTTACGAGAACGCCCAATGGTCGCCGCGCACCATGGAGGCGTGCTCTGTGAGGAACTTGGTATGACATTCTCCTACTTCTGTCATTGTGCAGGACTATTGATTAGACACTTCTGCAGGAACTGGAAAGACTATCATGGTACTGGCCTTGGTACTGGCGACTATTGACCAACTTTCCAAACCGGAGGAATCGATCCACGATGCTCGACCAGTCATGACACCACTAGCCCTGCGGCACTTTCCTCAACCTCAGTTCGAGGCGGCTCGCAAGCGTCTATCCACCCGTCGCTCGGGAGCACCAGCTGATGGCGGAAATTCGTTTCCGCGTCTGATGGAAATCATGCTTCATTATGTACGAACATCCCCAGATGGCCTCAGCCTCCGCCAAAACGTAGAATGGTTGCAAAATCGAGGACTACAGTCTCTCATAGATCTCAACGTTCCTTTCTACCTACAAAGTCAGGAACCCGTAACGTTGGCACGTCCACGTAGGAAGAATGCCGATCGCGGCTTCCGTGTTATGTACCTCACTTCGGCTACATTGATAGTGGTCCCTCCCAACTTGCTGGCTCAGTGGAATTCGGAAATCTTAAAACACTGTCTTGGTCCAGATGAATCAGACGATGCCCTTCGTTTCCTTGTCGTAAAACCTAAAGACGAGCTGCCAGCGGCAAAGCTCCTTGCGACAAATTACGACGTCAGTATTTCGGAATTTTTAATAATTTCTGACTTACCAATAAATTATTAGATCGTACTTTTAAACCATGAGAGTGAGTGATTGTCTTCAATGATAGCTTGTTCATAAATCTGTAATGCGATAGCCTTTGCCCGAGAGGAGTCTAAATTTGATCGTGCGAAGGCGTTCTCGTGGACCGTCTGCAAATGCCCTGGTCATAACGGTACTCGTGTTCCGGACTGCAAGTGCGATCCGCCTAAGTTCTCTCCGCTATTTCAAATACGCTGGAAACGGCTCGTGGTTGACGAAGGTCACGTTCATGGAACCGACAGAACCAATATCAGTAAAGTTGCGGGCCTGCTGAGCGTAGAGAGGAGATGGCTTGTCACTGGAACACCTACTACGAACTTGCTTGGTATTAACCTACGCAGCCCGGAAAACAGCGCTGAGCTCCAGTACCCGGGGGATCAGTTTGAAGTAGATGATCTCTTGCCACCTTGGGAAGACTTGGATCCAGGCACCCCCGACCAAAATGGCGTCCATATTGCCAATGCCGAAGTGCTCGCCCCTCGTACCTGGACAAGATATGATAGGGAAGATCTTAGAAGGCTCGGGATTATGATGATCACATTTCTTCAAATTCCAAGGTTCTCTGTGGAACCCCACTTGTTCGGCAACCTCGTAGTACAATCGTTATTTGGCTCTAATGGCCCTCAACCCGGTGCTATTCAAGTCCTGACACAGGTCATGAATAACATCATGATCCGGCATCAGTAAGAATTTCGTTGATCGTATTGGAATGGTCGCGTGATCTTCTTTTAGGATTCAAGACATCGAAGCCGACGTCTCATTACCTCCACTGATGCAAGAGACCGTGCTACTGGACTTGGATCCGCTTGCCGTGAAGTCATACAACGCGCTTCAGGCCGCGATTACCATAAATGCTGTGGACTCGGAGCGCAAAGATCAGGTAAGTTCCTCTTGCATCGGTCAGGCGACGTGTCACCAATACATCCTTCAAGGACTATCTGTTTCATCCAAACGTGAGTTCCGCAGTTTGTCTCTGGTCACCCAGGCTCACTGACGGTTGCATCTAGAATGCCGCATACCTAAAACAACTTGTGGACAACATGTCGCAGTACGTCACTTGGGTCACCTTGGTTATTCCGTCACCTATCGTATGACAGGTTGATGTTCTGGCATATTGACGAGAGGCAATACAACGTCGATGAGCTTGTCAATGCTACCGATACGATGGTAGAGAAAGCACAAGAAAGAGGTGTTTCTTTGCAGGATGCAGACGCGCTCAGGGAAGCTAAGAAACATATGTGAGTTACTTGGGGACTCCCCTTGTATATATATATTTACACATTCATTTGCTCCATAGAACCTTAGCTGCGAACGACAAATTATGGCGCGAAGTTCAGACGAGCCCCACTCCTGAAGTACCCTTTGTTACCTCTGGAATTTCACATCGACTATCGGAAGTTTGGGCTGAGCTTCAAAGCACAGCTCCTGCGTCTCCTCAGGACTCGTCTCCAATACCGTGCCTTATATCCCCCTTACGGCTCGTGAAACTCCGTGAAATAGTTTCCGCCCGACCTTTTATAGATGAAGCCAAACTTGTTCTTGCTGGTTACGAACAGGTGAAAGAGGAGCATGCCCGCAATTTAGCCTTTGTCCAATCCGTTCGCAAAAAAACTAAAGGAACCAAGAAGCGCGTCACGGAAGAGAATGTGCGGGAAACCCGCAAGGCTGAAGAGGCTGCCCGCCAAGGGCACGACAAAGTCCTCGAGATGCAGACCGAATTACGTCTTGTAACGGAAAAACAGACTCCAAAGAACACAACTTCCACCACCCAGAGTGAAAGGGGCGCGATAGGGCTAAGCAGAGCTTCGGCCCCAGCTTCGGGTATACTGATGTCGAAGACCCCGCTAGCCAGTACTTGTGTGGTTACTTCCAGATCTTCCAAGCTTAATTATTTACTGAAGGAGGCACGAGTTTATTTGGTATCACTTGGTCCGGTTTCCATCGCTGACACGAACTAGATTTTAGAGCATTCTCGATCGGAGAAATTTCTGATATTTTCCAGCATGCCTTTGACACTGGCTCACGTCGCCGATGCGCTTACTCTGATGGATATCATGTTTCTTCAATACACGACTGCCTCACCGGTGCACATTCGCCAACAATACGTCACGACTTTCGAGACGTCCGACAAATATAGGGTATTCCTCATGGAATTGAAACATGGCTCCCGCGGGTTGTGAGTACCCATTCAGGCTCGCCCTCATAGCCCCGCGCGCCTTCGGTCCTGAAGCCCTCTTGTAGAAACCTGATTTCGGCGTCACGGGTCATATTCTGCGAACCGGTTTGGAGGGCGGATGTGGAAGCACAGGCTATCAAGGTAAGTGATCACCATTGCACTCGCCCCGGAAGTCATGGTGTTTTTTCTTTGTTGACGGTTCGTCAACACCAGCGTGTTCATCGAATTGGCCAGACCAAGCCTATCACTGGTAGGTCACTACCTTCACCATGTCCTTCCCCACTTCATCCTTTGCTCACCGCTGTCGCCCCAGTCAAGACCCTTGCGATTCGTAACTCTGCGGAGGAACTGATGATATCCCGCCGCGCACAGCTCAAGGGCCAGGATCAAAAGGTTTCTTCTTCCTTGACAGACGACTTCACCATGAGAAATTTCATCGCGGTAAGTACTTGGCTTCCTCCATATAGCAAACCGGAAAACTCATGTCTCGCGTCTTTCTCCCTTCCTAAGAATCCGAGCTTCATGCAAGACGGGGCATACGAACCTCTGGCCCTCAATATCCCGCTCCTAGGAAGGCCCGCCGAAGAGGCTTCTCACAATTCTGAGCCGATCGTGGATACTATTGTGACGGTAATGGACGAACGTACTTCCCTACTAGAGGCCCGACAGCCAACATCAGAGGAAGATCCTCCATTCAAAAAGAGACGAACCATCAGATTTGTGGAGTGAGAAGCCATCTCGATATCACGATGCATGTCTTGTCGCATCGAGGTCCAGTATATACCTACCTACAGTGATTGTGGACGTTTCGGGTCATGATCTCTATGATCTAGTATCACATCATCACGATCTATTAATATATTAAGGCTCAGCTAAGACACGAATAATGATGGTGTGTCAGCGATTTGTGAGCCGTGGAGCACGGGTACAAAATCTTGACATTACGCAGGTCCCATTATGCACACGGTAAGCAGGATCGGCGAAGGTCTAAAGACAGTGAGTTGCGTCACAGGTTCATTAGATTGATGGTAGCAAATTAAGTACAAAAACAACAACTCTCCGCGAGGTCGAGTAAGAAAAAATTACAATATGGAACACGCAAAGATTTGCAAGAGATTGTATATATGAGCATGAGCCTGCGTCCAGTCCACCGAACGTGATGAGAAAGTCGTAAAAGTAACAGCGTGTCTCCAGAGAGATGAGAAAACCAAGAAAATTGAAAAACGTAAAAAAAAATGAAAAGCTCGTGAAAATCAGTTAAGCGGTTACGATGATGATGACTCTACAACGGCAGGGGGCTGCTTCCGACGGAGGGGATGACGAATCGTACGAAGTAGGGCGGACTTGCGGCTCTTGCGCTCTCCGGCGACAGACGATGCGAAGGGCAAAGCGCCCGACAGATTGCTCTGAATGCGGCGCATGGCGACGCCGTTTTCCTCCTGCGCAAAGCTGTATCCGCGCGACGGCGAACGCACGCCCGTGGCCATGTCGATCTGGTTGCCCTGCAGCGAGGGAGGCCCCGCATGAGTACGGGACAGTGTGCTGTGCGGCGTTGGAGGCTCCGGCAAGGGCACCATCTCCTCCGGTTCGCTCGTTAGGATGGCTTCGTGGATCAGGTCCATGTCTGGCCTGACCTTGTAGTTCCAGTTCAGGATGTCCAAGTCGTGAGGGCGGAAGCCGAAGCTCCACGCCATGTAGAGGTACCTCGGGAGTAGCGCGAGTATAAACGTGATCAGGAAACCGAACCAGAAGATGGGGGATCGGAACAAGAAGTGATCGTTTCCGTAGATGGGCGTGACAAACCATCCCGGGGCGATGAGCGAGTAGATTGCCTGGAACCGTCGGTTAAAACGACTGCAGCGGGAAGTCAAGAAGGGGTACACGTACCGTGTATGCCCAGATAAGGATGATTCCAATAGACACGGCAAAGAATACCCAGGCAGTCCAAACCCTCGTACAAAGCCCATTAAATAGATTCGCGGCCACAGCTGCAGAAATGACCATCGTCGTCGAAAACTCGTATTGGGCGACGTCGTATCCGTCATGCCGGGCGGACGGGGAGAAATAGCCGTAAAGAAGGATGAAGAAGATGATGGCGGACTGCAAGGCAAACTTCGTCACACATTCGTCAACTAGGAGTATGATTCTCGACTCACCTGTACAACACCTTCGAGCATGAAAACAGTGAACAGTTTTGGTCCGAACCACTTTCCTTCTCGTCCGTAGCGATACAATGAAGGGAATGCCATCAATATATGATCATCTACATGGGCCGTAAGCATCAAATATCGCTTGGATGTGGCGCTGCATACGCACCAGCAATCCGGTCAAACAGGCCGATGGCAATTACAGGGCAGAGTGTCCAGAAGGAATTCCAGAATATCAGGTAGGTGTACTCGAATACACTGGAAAACACATCGTTAGATGGCATGACCCAAAAGGGTGTTATCACTTACTAAGTTGACGACCAAGCACAGTAAAACATGAACCACCATAAGACACCGATACAGATTAGGTTCTTGTAGAAGAAGTTATTAATCCTGTCGGAAAGGCGCTCAGCACACTGCGTGTAGTTATTTCACCAGAGAATGCTCACATGTTACCGTTGCGTGCATATGACCAATGACCATGGACAAGCAACAAGCGTTTCAAGAATCGGAACTGCGCAATCGCGTAGTCTGACGAGTTGACCGCCTGCAGACCTTCCTCGCCGGAGATACCGACGCCAACGTCCGCCGCCTGGATCATGCTAACGTCATTCGCACCGTCACCAATCGCGAGCGTCATAGTATCGAGGCCGTCCCGCACAAGCTTGACCACCAACGCTTTCTGTTTTGGAGAAACACGGCAGCACACCACACCCTCGCATAACATCGAAAGATGAAGGAGAAGGTTTTTGTGAGGCTCATCTCTAAGGGCCTAGAAAAGGTGAACACCCCAATCAGCCAATGAAAGGTCGGAAATTAGGGAAGAGCTCACATCAGTCAGAGCTAATCCATCAATGACTAATATGTATCCACCCGGTCGCTGGCCGTTCATAGAACCAACCAAGGATGTAGTACCGGTGGTCACCCGGCGTAGTGGATACGTCTGTGGCCCACGCGGTGGAGCACTCTCCTCGTCGCCAGCGGCGGGCGTATCTGCGCTGACTTCAGGGTCGGCGGGAATACTGCTGTTCGGGAAATACTCCTCGACTGCACGCAACATTTGATTGTAAATGCTGGCACCTTCACCGCTTCCCCGAATAATGATGATATTCGCGTCGCTGGTGATGAGATTCGTACTGTGTCCGATGGCTGATCACAAGGTATCAATACCAAATCAATGGGGCGATGATTACGAAATAAAAACATACCGATGGCAGTCTCGAGCTTGTCACCTGTCAGAACCCAGATCTTGATACCGGCCTTTTTAAGATCGGCAATTGTCTCGGGTACGCCATCCTGTAGTTTGTCCTCGATGGCCGTCGCGCCCAAGAGAAGTAGATTTCGTTCGACCTCGTCCGACACGCGCTCGACTTCACCTTCCCGGTCTTCGACCGACGCGAGAGCTTCCCTATACCGCTCGACCCATGAGTTATATTCATCGTCCGGCACGACGCGATGGGCAAGCGTAAGTGTGCGTAGACCTCCTTGTGCAAACGAACCTAGGTGCTCCTCCGTTATCGACTTCAGTTCCTCTCCACCTGGAGCAAGCCGCTCGAAGACGACATTATCAGCACCTTTGCACAGCAATAAGATGGGGTTGGTTCCCGGTTGGTCGTTTTCCCCAAGCTGGCGAACAAGGACGCTCATGCGCTTGCGGGCGCTGGTGAACTCGAGGATATTGAGCAAACGGAAGCGTAGGGGCTCGGGTGAAAACGGGGTGCGCAAGATCAATACGTCACGGTCACGACCACGGAACTCGAAACCAACATCGGCGGCAGCCTGCACGAGGGCGGCTTCGTCCGGGCTTTGCGCCTTGTACTCCAACAAGCCAGTCCGAGGGTTGACACCTGCGAGGACGGTGTGACAGAGAGCGAGGTTCGTCCAGTATTTCCCATGACGATCACGATCCAAGGATCGAGGATCCGCTGCGGCTGCTTCTATTTCACGAGCGAGTTGGGGAGAACGGAAATGTCGGAGTAAGCCATCAGGAAGTTCAGCGGCAGCGTTCGTCGTTTCTTGTGGGGTGGGAGCATCCGCATCCGAACCCGATGATCTCACATCGCCAGAAGTGGTGGATAGATCCGGAGACTTGACATCACTTCGCGTAGTTTCTTCGGGTTTTTCATCGACATACGTTTGACCGCCCACCGAAGCGCCTTGGAACACCATCGCATTCTAACTCTACGGGCTAAAATCAACAAGCACGAAGAACCCGGTGGGAACCCACCTGCGTTAGCGTCCCGGTCTTATCTGAAAAGATGTATTGTATCTGCCCAAGGTCATCCGACAATGTGAAGTTCCGCGCCAACGCAGGCGTATCTGTTTTCTTGTAGTATATTTGCGTATCAAAGTAAATAAATGCCGCTTGACAGCTGCGAACAACTTCAATTGAAATGTAGAGTGAGATTGGGACAATATTCTGAAACCTGACGACAACAACACGCGGATATCAGTACGAAGCGAAAAAAACGGGTGAGTGAATTGAAAAAAAGGCACGAACGTGATAAAGGCAAAGCAGAGGGTAACCAATCCATTAATTGATGGGTTGTCACTACGCCGGTTATCGTCGAACAACCAGGGCGCCTGTCTTGGGTAGTAGTGATGCTCAAGCACAGAGTCAACGATGGCGCAGGCGACTGCCATAATCCCGAGAAGAACCAAATTTGCCAAGACCATAGGATTCATCTCTCGCTCCACCTTGCTGCGCTTACTCGGCGTACCTCCCGAATTGAGGACAATCTTTGTGTCCAATCCGGTATACATGACGATGCCGATTACCCAGCGCGTATTTCGTAATACCGTGCCGCGCAGCAACGTAGTTTGCAAATCGACCGGATGACGCTCGTTGTTGATAACGACCGCAGCCGAGAGCTCGTGCATCAAGGCTTCAGGGCGGTTGCATTCAACCTGGAAAGTATTGCTCGCGTTGGCGCATGCCTTGGCGGAACGGAGGTGGGTGAGCGCCGGGACGGCATTTCGCGACTTGAGGTTGGTCTCGCCGTCCAAATTTTTAGTCTCGACGAACGCGACGTTATCGTCCTCGCTCGTCGCGCAGATGAGTATGTCGGCCGGGATACTCTCGTGATCCACAATCTTGACAAAATCGCCAACTCGCAAGTCCTCCCAGGTTGTGCCCTTCCAGTGCGGCCTAGGCCCAACGCTGAGTTCCTCGGGTTTATCTTCGTCGTATTCGGCATCGGGAACGTCGATAGCCGCCGAGGGGGCAGGGGCGGACTTTTCGACAGCTTCGGGTGGGGTAGGGTCCACGAGCGCTTGGATAACCCGATCTCCCGTCTTTGTCATCCTCCGCTTGCCGATGCGCTTCGTGAGCGCACGGACGAAAGTCTTGCTCTTCGGGGCCATGGCGTTGTGATTGACGTATCCTGGGGCGTCGAGGACGCGAACTTCAGTGAAGTTGACGACCCGATCAGATTGATGGCGCTTGATGTCCTCATATGCATCTTTGATGGCCGTCATGCCCAGAACGACGATCAATGGAAAGAGTACCAGCCCAGGGGAGATGGTAGCGAATTTGGGAGTGAATTGAAGAATGGCGATGAAGGTAAAGAAGCTAAACGAAGAGTTCGCGATTAGGGAGCGGAGCGAAACGGAGGCGAGGAGACAGGAGGGGGCTTACACATTAGCTACTCGGCGATACTGTTCTAATAAATTACGGGGAAGGAATGTGATGAGGGTGTACTTTGAAGTGATGACTTGGTTGGAGTGATACTGGTGCTCTTTGAGGACTTTGTGTTTCTTATTGTAATACGACTCGGGGAGGGGCTCGTTGATGTATATCGTGCGGGGCGGTCCGGGAGGCCGTTTGCGGACAAAGAGATCTTCTATAGAGAAGGAGGACATGAGCCTGTCGTACCAGGCAGTAAAGCCTGTTCGTTTTGGCATGGTGGGATGGGGGGAAGGGCAGGCGTGTGGATGATTGATTGGAGGTGGGTAATATGAGGGGCCCGGCTGGTGGGCGCTGAACTGTTGCTTGCCCCGACCACGCCTCCTTCCGTCTCGGGATGATGATGCATAATGCGTAACACCCGCGCCACGCCATGCCGCATTACACATCCGGCGCCCGGTCCGTTCCATCAATCATTCAAATCGGGATTTTGCCGTCACTGCGCTGACTCATTCAACCTTGCTGTATGCCAAATCAATAATCAATTCAAAGCCAACATGTGGTCCATTTGAGATCGACAAACGGTATACGGAATAAAAAACGCGCGCGCAATAATACGAGTAACAAACAAGCGACGTTTGCATGGCCCTCTCAACTCATGCAAAGGGTATCCAAACAAACAGGCACATACAGACCCACGCAATTAGCTAAAAGCGCCCGATCAAATAGATGCCAACAGCCTAGCCTCGCCGAAACCCGGAGATCTCGGCCAATCACATTATTGGTTCACGCCTGCTGCGGTCGAGCGTTCTCTTTAAGAGCTAGAAGCTGCTTAGAGCGGAACGCTTCATAGTGAATTTGAGCAGTCGTCTCGATCAGGTCTTGCAAGTGAGTCCTGGAAGAGGTTAGCCATGGTCATTGCCCCGTCTGCAGAAGCTATTCATCCATTCGTACCTGGTCAAGAAATTGCGCAGCGACACGAACTCGCAGTGCGACTCATCTTCAACGTTGACAACCCCCCAGCGGTTTTTCCGTCCGCGCACAGCTTTCCCACCAATAATCACATTCCTCTCCGAGCCAACCACGGCAAATGGAATCATGTTCTGTGCGCGTACGTAAGGTAAGGTCCACAATAACATCGACCGTTGGAAAAGGTCAAACGTACTTGAATGCTCTCGTTGAGCTGCATCTCCTCTTCATCGTACTCGTCAGAATCAAATGGATAGAGGCGGATGCTGTGATGGTAGAGCTCTGCCCGGATCTATAATCCAGTCGGTCATGCCTGTCAGTGACGTTGCTTCTGCCGATACCTCTGGATTGTAGTACTGACCTTTTGTTTGAACGACTCGCGCTCTTCCAGAGTAAGACTGTCCGCCTTGGCAATAACAGGAACGACATTGACAACCTCGCTGAGTTTTTTCATCACAATGACGTCTATAGCACGGAGCGAGTGTCCGGTCGGGTTGATGAAGTACAGGCAACAGTGGATGCGCGTGTCTTGGATGTAACGGTCACGCATCGCCGTGAGCTCCTTGCGAAGGTAAGCGCTGTGCTGGTCCTTGATATACTTCACGATAGGGTCCCAGCTACAGCACCAACAATTGCCCCCGTCAACACCGGCTCCCTCAAAAAGAGAATGGAAAAATGCAACGCACCAGTTTTCATTGTCGACCTGGTCACCATAACCGGGAGTATCGACGATGTTAAGGCGCAGTCGCACGCCGTTCTCAGTAATGACTGCATCGAGGCATTCGCGTGAGTGGCGCCACATGCAAAGTGACAACGTTAAAAAAAGTATCAGAGAAAAGACCGTACCATGAGAGACCGTCTGAATCTCCGTGGTCTGACGCACAGGCTCATCCGCCTCGCGCCTGCCCTTCGAGTCGATGAGGTGTGAAGCAAAAATTGTGTTGATGAGGGTCGACTTTCCCAAACCCGTCTGACCTGGTAGCCAGAACAAACCCGTTTAAAAACGCTTTTTTTCTCTGCAGAGGGCAGCGGGATTAGAAGGGCAATGGGACGCACCAACGACGATGACGTTGAATTGGAAACCACGCTTGAGTAATTTATGTTCGATTTGTTGGGTGATGGAGTCGAACCCGACATAAGAGGTAGCACGAATCTCTTCAACTTCGGTAGCCATTGCGAGGGCGGCGATTGGGAACTGGTTGGGGAGAAAAAAGAGCGAGGTAGCCAAAGGACTGAGAGGAAGAAAGAACGGTGACTGGCGTGATGCGTCGAAGACAAAATTTGACCGTGTTTGGCGCGGGCACGCCAAACCGAAAGCAGCCAGCCACAGTGCGTGTCGCGTGTCGTCGCCTCAGTCGAAAAGGATGAAATGAAGAGTGGAACAACAATTGTTATTGTTTTTACAATCCATCACATTCCCTTTTCCCTTGTACACCGTCGTTCTATATTACGCTGCTTATACTCTCGCCCCCATCAGTTTCTCGCATCATCGTCAATACTAGCTCGGCTTTGGCTTCATGCTTGCTACGGGCGTATACTTCTTGAGGCCTTCCTTAAATGCAAAATACCATGACAATTACAGCACCGTCCCCAACCTGTATACATACGTACGCTCAGTGTTTGCTCGCACAATTTACTGAGAAAAGGGTAAACGGAAGTATGGGACGAGAACTGCAGCGCCAACTACGAGCACCGCAAAGCCGAGCGACATCACTAGTGGTGACAGTACCGGCGGCAGCGCCGGCGCCCGACCCTGCATTTTCCTGCCCGCCCGCCCCGAAGGTGGCGGTGGGGGGGACGGGGCAAGGATGAGCTGTACGTACCCAATCGATTTGAAACCATGGATACTACGCAACGTCAAAGACTGACAGCAAACTGTGCGAACGTAACACGTACTAATACCCCTCAAGATTCCGGCGCATTTCATCTTCCATGCCCGTGGGCACACCGTCGAGCGTGAAAGTGACTTTCGTCGAATCGGTCGATTGTTCAAGTACAGTGGTTAGTGTTGCCTCATGTCCTGTACAAAACCGCGAGCAGATATTAGACGATGTTCCACCTCAAACTCACAATTTTACCATCTGGCCAGGTCGGGCTTTGAAGTGCCCAGGTTTGTTTGATTTCCTTGCCCGGTGTAAGTGAGATATACTTGCCACGTACACCACCCCCGAATAACTCATAATCTGTCTCTGGTGCAGCCGCGCTCTAGCACAAGTTGTCAGCATATATTTGTACACCATTTCTCCTTCATTTCCAAGTTACCTTAGCTTGCGCACGCGACCATATCGGAATTCGCTTCTCGTCAGTCAACAAAGAGAAGAGGTCGTCCGCCGATGCACGGAACGTAGCATCGATCTCGATTGAAGATGTGTTGATCTTCCGTGAGGGTGCAGTACCCCTTTTCGGGGCCCCGCTGTTAGCAGACGCAGTTGTGGATGCAGAGACGGGTGCAGGAGAGCTGGTCCGACTAGGTTCGTTCGAGCCAACGATCATATCTTTGCCATGGGTATCAAGCAAGTCGACCGGGAACGCCGCAAATTTCGCCTCGAGAGCGGTCGGGAGCTTCTCCTTCGCGAGCGCAAACAGTGCCGTGGTCTCCGGTGATGAGTCCGACGTGATGGACCATTGGTACTTTTTTCGGACGTTTCAGTGAAGTCAAGAATCGCGAAAGGTGCGAAACGAAGCAACATACAACGTAATCTGAAATGCCATCGAGCGTGATCTCGTGCGAGACCTCGGGGATCACGAGCTTCCCCTTGGCCTCCGTGCCATCCGCGGTCCTACCCTTCCAATGCAGGACGACCTTGCAGTCATAGATGGAGATAAGCCTGCCGGGGTGTACAAGTCAGCCGCATTGTCACCACATTGTACCTCGAGCCTCGAGGAAAGTGAAACATGCACGTCCTCGCGGTGTCGGAGGAAAGGCTGACGGGAGATCGCTCGCACATACTTTGACTTTCTCCGCCCGAGTTCGACATCACCCTCAACCTCAGAAACGCGGTCGACTGAAACAATGGCGCCATCCGGTCCTTCAACTTGAATGGTGACAAGCTCGCGCTCAAACCACTCTTTGGCCCATGGCGTCACTGTCTTATTCTTCCAGTGCCAGTTTGCGGTGCTATATGCCATGGGTGTTACGGACATATTGTCAAACTAGATGAATCAGAGTAGATGAATGCGATATGGAGCGGCGGATGGGGGAGAGGTGCCCTGTTGCGTAGCGCAGTTCAAGGCGAGATGATGAAAAGGCAGTCGCGAAGCAGTCACGATGCTTATGCGATTCACGTGCCGGTGACCGGAAGAATATTCCAGTCCTTTCTTACTCATTCATCACGATAGCAAAAACTGCACACTACATATGATTTGAACACTATCAAAATGAGAAAGGGTAATGATGTTGGTGTTACAAAAAGGCACGACCCATCGCCCTAGGAAGCTATCCTACAAATACCGTTGGGGGTTTCACTTCCAACTTCCGGTACATTTCTTAGGCATCTTCGGCACTTTCACCCGTATCGTGACGCTGCCTGATCATGACATATGCGTCGCCTGCTTTTCCTGTGCTAATTGCCTCCACGTTTCCCGGTACTGTACCCTCTGACTCGGGATTAGTGTGCCTTCTCTGTGAACGGATAAGTTCGAGGTCATGCGAGAGTAGGCCATGGCCCGCCACGGGACCCCAGTAGGATATGCTGGCAAGTGTGCCGATGATACATGTGCCGACAAGAACCGAGAGGTAAAAGCGGTACTGAGAGTACCATTTGGGCGCTAAAACCATACTTGCGTTAGTTCGTGCAGCCCTCACCTGGACAACGTCTACGTACTCCATCCTGCACCTGTGGCTTTAAAGTCCGCGTACCAGAGGCCAGTAAATCCGACCCATTGAACAATCAGGGCCATGGTAGGGTCTAGGGCAAGTGTCGGCCAAGCGTAGATTACGGGTGCAGCACCTAGAGCAAGACGCGAATAGCCCTTGTGACCTCCCAAGCCGGCGAATTCCATCCCCCAGTGCAGCGCCCCTGTTCAAGTATATCTTAAGCTCAGAGACCGAGGGACGTGCTCAGATACGCACCGAGGAAAGACAGCATAACTGCGCCATACGTAACTTGCACGCTCAATGCTTGATCGAGGATGGTAAGTGCGACGCCAGGATCGATGCTAGTGAGCACGCCTGCGCACAATGAGATGCAACCTTCAGCAGAGGTAGGGGTTGGTCATACCAGAGGTAGCCAAACCAGCCTGCTGAGCGAGATAAACCGTTGTACTGGACGCAATCAGGTAGGGGACTCCGCCCAACAATCCAAAGACTACATATGGTGTGGGCACCGAGTGCGCGACAGCGCTCGTGATACCAAGCTTTTCACTCTATCTTAGCTTATACGTTTCATCAATCCGGGGTCCACTCACGAAGGTTTCGCGATGCGGCTTGACGACGGTGTCCTCAGTGAAATTCGCGCCAGCGATGACCTTGGCCCAATCTGTCGTGGAGTTGCCGACCTCTTCACGAACGTTAACGGCGGCTTGTGAGATTGTCTGGGAGCCTGGTCTTCCAGCAACATGGGATGCTACTGCACGATGCTGCTGCAGTACTCCCGCGATCCCGACAATGTGCGAGGGTTGTGCGCGAAGTGATGCGAGAGGCGCAAGGCGGGCGCGAGCGATGGAGGAACGAAGGACTGTAGCTCTGAGTAGAGGGCGAATGTTGCGGATAGAGTACATGATGGTAACAGAGCTACGATAAGGCCCCCACACTCTGCCCTTTGCACTTGCGCCCTCTCACACCTACATCCAATGACGTCATACACTCATACCGACCTGCCGGGGATAAACACAGGAACAATTTACAATTTACAAAGAGCTCATGAATACACGGCGATCAATAATCGGCGACTACACGTACCCGACGATCACCAGTAGAGTCAATTCGCTAAAAAATTGTTTCGATCATCAACCCAAATATTACAGTAACAGCACCAACTCGCACGATGATCACGGTACCTTCTCGGACTACATGCGACAGCTACGAGCTACATGAGGGACTTACCTGACTAAATCCCAACGTATCGAGGAAAGGTCCTATTCATATGAGCGTTCATACATGTTTATACAGTCGACTCTGTAATAACCCATACAGGGTATAACTCATACTCTGTGATAACCCATACAATTTTGGTATCCCAAAATGCTGGAATACTGCCATTTCTCTCTCCCAAAACCCATACTCTGTAATAACCCATACTCTGAGACCTATCCCGAACGGCATGGGTTATTACAGAGTCTACTGTATATATTCATACATTCATACCGACCACAAAAGTGATCACGATGACATAGTGATGACATACACGAAATGCCGGTCCGCCGGTGCCCGAATGACGACGGGTGCAATAGCCTGGGGTCGCTCCTTCGTCCTGCAATTTGCACATGCATCTTTGCAACAATCTGAACCGGATTTTCACATACTCTCTACGGGCATCCGATTCCTAACTCGACCAATAATCGTTAGGGTTTGTGGCTCTATGTCCATCTCGAGTGGCTTTAAGTTGTCAATGTCCCAATGTCCCCCAGACTGGTAGAACCCATTGTCTCCATGACCGTCATATAAAGAGGTATTCCTATCCTGGCCACCGTCAAAGTGGCTATGTCCCACCATATCCTCCCCAGTGCGCTTGCGTTGTCGGTGTTTTAGCACTGGCAGCCTGAGCTCCTCTACATTTCATCTGCATTGAATGTCGAGCAACTTGACATCAACTCCTTTCATTCGAGGATCCTCTATCTCCCTTATAGTGCTCGTGGCGTCTTTGGTGGCCAAGTAATTTCGCAAAGTCTCGTTGCACTGCCACGGTTGCAGCCACTCGGTGAAATCCTAATTTTTTTTTGCTTCATGTAAGTTCTGTAGTGTTTGAGTTGTCCAATATATAGCAGAGACTGAACGTCATAGTCGTTGCATATGCAGTGTCGTCTCCACCCGCCCATTCTTTTCAATTGCTCACACTTGTAGGAAGGCCCACTTCATTCTCGGAGTCTCTCCTGCTACTCTCATTCTCTACTACGCTGGCTGTGCGAAACGGCAGGTCGTATGCCGCTCGCTTTGTGCTTGCAGTGTTAAATGGAAAAGCTGCATTTATCGTGGTGCGCTCCTTTCATCTACCTGAACTTCAGCAGCCATCACGTTACTAGCCAATACCCAAAGTCGCCCCATCTGAAGATTGTGCAGGCAACGCAGGGCTCATAAGACGCATGGCCGTGGAAGAGGAACAACCAGACAAGATTGAAGAGGCCAGGGCACGACTTCGAGGTTACACAGAAGTGAATAAATACTGGTCCTAACAAAGCTTCTCCATTCACACTTATGATGCGTCCTTCAGGAACGAGAAGAGAGCCCAGTAGCATGCGAGCGAAATTGTTGACCCAGACGGTAGAAAGACATCCTTGCATTTCTGGTCTTCACTTGTACGCCCTATCTTGTCTAATTTCTGCCGTCCCGAAGAGGCATTGATGTCTTGAAGCTTGGGGCATCCCTTCCGTTGCGATGTTGACTGCAGCGAATGGTTCCGAATCCTGTGCGCCGTATGGATTCCGCCGCATTTCCACGCTGTCAATGTCCACTCAACAAAAATAAACAGTAGATGACATCGCCGGTATCCGGTCACAGGTGTGGATACCGTGTAGGCCTGTTAAGTGTCCAAGGGCTAATATTTTGCCTAATCACATGCTGAAACCAGTCATTAGTTGTACGCGCGTGACGGCACACTAATACACTACTCGCAGCCGCAAATCAGGAACCCGTAGTTCGTGCCAAGATTCGGTCCGTAGGGAAACCATGTGTTTCGGAGTGACGGCCATTGTTCATGACATCGGCCAGCAAATTTATCCTTTTTTATTCTCCTTCATTTCTGAATGACTTTGGAAGCCCCAGAGATGTAGTGGCGTAGACATGTGGGTCGTTGTGCCCCATGCCAAGCCTTCAAAACGTATAGGCTGGCTCACACACAACATCAAATACAAAGGTCACGCGTGTATCCGGGGTTTATCAGACACAAACGACTCAGGGTCCCGAGATCCACCGACTCGGAGGGTGACCGTCCATATCGTCACCACTAGCAGGACTCGAGGGTTTTAATCTGTGATCCAAAATCATTTGGATCCAAGTCGCAAGAAACTCAACAATAGACAGGTCATCTCAGGTCCGATCTGCTTCCGACTCACCCATATTAGGAGAAACCATCCTGTTTGGGCGAGTGTCCAATGCACCCTCTTTGAGCAAACAAAATTTGATCATTTTGGATTAGGCCAGTTCATGTGCTTTATATTATAATATTGTAATAGACTAGCAGGACTCTGTGCTTTGCATGGGCCTGCTAGCATCTCAATCTCAGTAGCAAAAGGTATAATCATTTGGATTCTTCCCAGGTGCTAAAGTTTACACTACAACAACATCAAGTCTAAAAAGGGACCTTTTTTGGTGGAAGATGATGTAGATTTTGTGTGTATTGAAATGATGTACCGGCATTTACAAGTAAAATAAAAACATGCTAATTTTTATGTATGCCCTGAGATCATGAAGTTGCATTCGAGGTGGTCCGACTTGTTTTACATTGCTCTGACTCGGTGCATCGCTGCAGGCGTGAGTCTCGTCGACATCGAGGGCAACCTTGGTGCCAATGCACGCAAGGTCTCGAAGACCGGGCAATGCCAAGGCAAAGTAGTCCTCAAAGCCTACTAGTATCTCTTCTGCCGAACAGCCGCCCCCTGCCCCAGTTTGTAGCTCATCTTGACAATTGAATTGGGTTGGAGCAATCAGGTGGTTTGAAGTAATTGTCATAAACCAATCTGCCAGTGTTTTCGGGTTGATGCAGGAGTTACGATAAACTTTAAACAGGTCAGATCTGTACCACTAGGAGAGCAGCCTATATCGGGTCAAATCTTTATCTTGCGCTATGCATCGCCCTGTTTGGGTTAGGCGGTTAGACCAGCTCATGCGCTTTATATTATAGTAGATTCTTGACTGTCAAGCATGTGGGAATGGTGGCCGTGCACTAACGTGGTAAAGGAAATCGAATGTGATATGGATTAACGCCAACTCGAGTCATCCCATGATGCCGGAGGACACATAATCGCCGCGTCAGTCCCTGTATCGGATCAGGCGCAAAAGCAGGGTTCTAGGACATTCGGTATAGTAATTGCTGACGATGCGGGAGCTGAGTTCCATCCAGTGGGGTCTGCGAAAACAAAAAGGACTAGACATAAAGGGGTAGATATCCCACTTCCATGACGGCACCGTTCCAACCTGCCGCAAACAATAATACGTAGATCACAGGGCCATATCATCCAGCTTAATCCTTTACTCGGGGCAGGAGGTCCACGACCTTAGTCGCCTTTACCGTTCCAACCTTCTCGCCGAAGTACCTCTTCGTCACGAAGCTCCAATGCAACGCACCGACCATCCATTCCCGCAAGCCCCTCACGTACAACTTGACATCCCTGTCGATGCTGTCTCCCCATGAGGGGATTCGCTTCTGGTTCTCGATGAATGATTCGATAGCCTGCTTGCACAGCTCGCCGACGCGATCTGCAGCTTGCTGAAGGCTGAGCTCATCATGCTTCATAAAAACGCAGATCATGTTATGCGAGTCGTGCCGAGCTTGTTCGACATTGTAAGAGAATAAATCCTGATGCATTCTTTTCTCAGTACAGGGAGTGTGAAAAATAGTCAAGGTGGTGGCGCTCACGTTGGACCATGCTACAAGGTCATTGGCGCACTGATTGAGAGCCATAATGACGGGGTGGTCCACAACTTCCTCGGGCAGCTCCATATCAAGCGAGTACTCGATAAGATCGAACATGGGCTTGCAGCCGGATGAATACCGCCTGAACAACATATAGGTTTCGAGGTCCGGGATAGTTCCATCTGCGCGGTCGCATGCTTGCTGGTGCACAGCCTGGAGATACATCTCCATATGCGATTTGAACCGTTGCTGGACAGCAGGCCCACAGTCGGGAATGCAGCGCGACCAATAACTAAAACAGATGTGTCCAACGGTGTTGAGCCCTGGTGAGGAGGAATGCGTTTATGAGCACGGTACTTACTCTCTCGCAAGCTTGGCTGCGTTGTTCTCCTGAACGCCATCAGGTTGGCCGGGCAGCGGGCGGAAGCAATCCGGCCATTCGAATGCGTTCATGACCACGTTGGCAAGACCCTTTGCGTCCCGAGCCAAATAACCGTCGGAGACGTCGTCCAGGTGGAAGAGAAAATTCATAAAGTCGCTCACGATACGGAAGCGGGCCGACGAGCAGTTGTTGTAGCAGTATGCTGCGAGTTCGCCGGCTTGCATGCGACGCACGGTGGCCAGCTTGCGTGGGGTGAAGTGAGGAGAATTGGAAAGGATCCAGTCGAGAGACTCGGCAGCGATGGCGTCGCCCTCCTCATGGTGTGAGGGAGAGAAGGGGCAGTGAGAGACGAGGTCTGGGAGGACGAAGAAAGTGGGTTCGAGGATGGTCGGAGTGGGCGATAGAGTAAGGCAGGAGCTGAGCGGTGAGTCAAGAGGAGTAGAGAAGGGCGACGAAGTCGGAGAGCTGTTGTGCAAGGTCATCCTGTCGTCAGTACGGCGATGAAAGAACAATCCGAAAGTGAGTTGAATGATCACGGAATATCGCAAACTAGGGCTTTCGCAGAACTGCGTAGGGTATTGAGTGTACCGGACATGGTACGGCCTTTTATCTCATTTCTTGGGAGAGACCCGTGCGAACCATAGAGAATGTACGGGTTTCCGGCAACATGATTGATGGTCTCGTCCTTGAGAATGTCACATGTAGATAGCGGAAGAATCGTGGTATACGTTAAACCATGTCAGATGAAATCTTAAAACAGGTATTGGTGGTGTTTCTAGGTTCAGCCAAGTGGAGGACAGTTAGTTCCACAGCCAGGACTAGAACCTACAAAGGTGATGCCTTGCGTCTTCAATCTCAATCACAGTGCCACATCAGCCGGCATCCAAAGCCCAAGGCCGGTGTTGTAATGTAGACGGGGGCACGGATCCTCAATGTGGTGTGGTACCAGACCATGACACAGCGCGGGGAAAGACACGTTGGGAATCCCGTTAGATGCTGATGCTTGCAGAACCACGCCGATGGCTCCGAGAATCTGCGACAAGTTGCTGATCACAAGTCGAAAATTGTGCCCTGGGGGACCACGCGTTCCCCGTGCCTAAGTGGAGTGGTTATAGAAGGAAAGTTTGGCCGAAAGATACTCATGAAATTTTTGCAAGGTTTGGGGCACTTCTCAAGGTCAGGGGATGGGTGTGAATGTCGAAATTGGGGCGTAACTTAGGTTGTGAGAGATAAACCTTTAGTCAAGACAGGAGACTCCGATCTGCCGCACGCAGGGGCAGGGCAGTGGAGGCTTTGTTGAGTAGCCGGGCCGGCCTTCCGGAATTGGAATGAACGGGGGTTTCGGGTTTCATCTGGTTGCGTGGCGTTGATGGCCAACTATTTCGGGTATTCGCTAGTCAAGCTAACTGCATTCCACTCTCAGATGGTTCTGCTCCCCGATGCCAAAGAAGAACGTGCCACTACAATGTTTTGGCAGCGAACGACGGTTAGACTGTCTTAATTTATTTCTAGAGATAACCCGTGGAAGTGGTGGTATTCCGGAGACCATCCCCTCGAGCTTAGCGTGCTGGATAATAACGACCAAGGGCCTGAAATCAACAGATGCCAAACTCCTGTCTCAGGGCTCAGGCGTAGACATAGGAGACTGAGTAGACGAGATAGTGGAATGTCACTTACACTCTACCAGTTTCGGAGAAGCCGACGGTAGGACCGAACGGAGAAACATGCGAATAGAGGTTCCCTACGAGGAATCAACAGGTATTTGACACCGAGCCGTAAAGTCCGAGCAATGGTGAGCGCCGCGAGCTCCTACGGCCTTTGAGAAAACCGGTCCTTCAAAGGAATGAGATGAGAACAAAACTTGGGCAGTTCAGGAAGGACGGGCGACACGGCGTCACCAAGCGCAGAATACATTGTTTGCAAGGTTTCGGGATGCTATGAGAATATCGGGCAATAAGGTAGAGTGTTTATGATGGAGCGTAGGGTATACTATCTTTCGGAAGCTGCGCAGGTAGGCAGTGTGTTGGGTATGCTGAGGCGCCGCTGTCTGTCGCGGAGTTACAACGTTACAAAGGAAGTATCCATGCCATACCCAAAGTCCCAGATACAGATCCGCTACATCCAGAAAAGGGGGCCGTGAGTATCGGGAAAGCTGAGGTGACACACATTTTCTTACCTGATCCTCTCCACAAGATACGACCTTTGGTGTCGATTAGTTAGTCGCAATACAACAAGGAGGTTTGACTCGACCCACTTTTGTACAATCAAAACCCACGGAAAATATGCGGCCAGTGTGTCCTCCCACGAGTTCGGTAACGAGACGTCCTGATTTTCGATCCCATACCTTGACACCAAAATCATAACTACCACTGACTACAAAATCCGTACCCAAGGCGACATTGCGAACAAGGTCACCGTGTGCACACTGTTGGCGGGACTTGTAGAGCCTCTCGTTCGATGTCCTATTCGGCATAGGATCGACCATGCCGACATTAACGCCACAATTCTGACAGACCGCAAGCGGGGTATTTTCTTCGGTAGAATCTTCGCCCAGAAGAGGTGGTACAGGTAATGGGACTGCTGCTTGTGCGTCAAATTCGGACGACGTGGACCACCCATGCGTGGTCTCAAGGTTGAAGAGCCTGATATGTTTGTCAGAGGAGCCCGAAAGCACGATGGGGAAATCCAGATCGATGGATGCGATACTGCAGAGGGGAGTATGTGAGACATGAGACAGGTAGACGCCATATCGGGTATAAGATGAAAAAAGGATGAATTGACATACCCCCTGCTGTGATGGTTCTCGAAAGTGCGTAAAAGAGCTCCTGTATTGGCATCCCAAAGTCTTAAAGAGCGGTCACCTGATGCAGAGACAATATGTGTGTGCGAGATGGAAAGTGCGTTAACCGCGGCACGATGACCGGTCATAACATGCTGTGGGTCAAGGTCCGGGAAAAGGTAGGTACGGACAGTACGGTCTTGGAGTTCGGACATCAGTCGTGGTAATCACCGTTCCATGAGTCACTCACCTTTTGAACATGATACCAATCGCACATCGTCGAAACGAACACATAAGACGCTGTCGTCGTGATCGTCAATGACCTTCACCACCTGGTCTCGTACGAGATCCCATACGACGACGTTGCTATCGCTCCCTGCGCTGGCGAGATAGTCGCCATAAACGCATATACTCAGAACACTACCTTCATGGACACCTTCAATTGTGCGAAGAATAGTTCCTTTGGAAAGATCCCATTCTTTGATGGTGCGATCCTTTGACCCTGTAAACAGGACCTGATGACCGGTGCTCGGGTACGTGTAGAGCTGAAGGCAATATATTGTGTTGGTGTGGGAACCAGGAGCCCCTCGTGGTTGCAGAATGGAAGGACGATAGGAACCTGAGAGGAAGCGATGTTGCAAACGAGTGTGGGTGAGGTGAAGTAGCTTGTAGTTTGGGCGCTGATGCTGAAAGGACTGTGTTGAGGAAGCAGCAGGAGAAGAAAGGTGTGTGGCTATCTTGCAACTGCCACTCTGAATGGATAAGTTTGTGGTGTGGACCGAAGCGATCGAAGACTGGATTGGGGACGTGAACCCCTGGAGACGTGGAGTCGTAAAGGACGGTTCCTCCCAGGGGCCGTCTGAGTCTGAGATGAAAGACACGAATCCCGAGTCGTCTATGGCATGGGAATGCATTTCGGGAGTCATTTGTATCTCCTCGTCGCCCATCCCTTCGTCGTCTGTGTCGTGTTGCAAAGGTTGGGAGTTGGGGGATTGGAGATGGGATAGTGAAGGGGGATTCTTCCAATGCCACCCTCTAATGGCACACAATCGTCTCCAGAGCGTGAAATCATCGGCAAGAGTGCGCCAGCGTCGACTGACCAAGCCACACTGCAAGAGAGACTTGGGTGGGAGATAGGAAAAGATGTGCAAGGAAACCTCTGTTGGGAGAAGCTGTGGTAAAGTAAGTCAGAAGGGACGATTGAGGGGTGGATAGGGATGACGAACACCGACGACATCCAACTGAAGGAGGGGGTCGATCTTCAGCCTGATATTAACGAGGCTCGACCTTGGAAGGGAAGCCAACAGCGCAGAGACGAGATCTTTACAAAGCGGGTAAACAGGCCTGTGATTCTCTGGGATTAGAAGTTCATACCTTCACGTTCCTGAACTGATTTTGACTGGATCAATTCCATAAAATTGACGGTTCAACTAGGCGCACTGTACAATAATATTGTGGGACAAAAGTGGTTCTCGACTAATTAGGCACACTCCTCTCCTTTGAGCCAAATGTTCCCACGACTACCCGGAAAACACCGCCGAATCAGGCAACACCAGCCACACATGTCATGACAACACTCTCCCCGATCACTTAATCACGTCCATGTAGCAACCGAACGCAGTGAGCTCGCCCGTCGAGACGTGCGCCAGTCCCCAACGTGTGAAGGTGCCGTCAACTCCCCGTCACCTCTTTCCAGGCACTCCAGTGGTACCATCCCTTGTTTCCCACGAGCATTAACGCATAATGCCCAACCATCATCGAACTCCGTATGAACGTATAGCGTCTCACCAGGGGTGATTGCCAACTCGTCGGGAAGCTGTGGAACGAACGACACCCGGACAAGCATTGATTCGTTTGGGGTTGATACCGAGGCTGACGTGGGTGTGGTTGTTGGATGCACGTAAGGCACATCGACGTGAGGGGGATTGTTGTAAGACTGGGAAGGCGGAGTCGGAGACACCGGGCTGTAAGGGAGGGGTGGCTTGCGCGTGATATTCAGATTGGGTGATAAGTTTCTCCCCGGTGAGCTTCCCTGGCTCATGGGCGATTGTCCAGCGGCCACGGCCGGTTCATTCGAGGAGATCGAGTGAACGTGGCTTGCGCCCTTTTCCAACGAGTCAAAGTTGGTACTTTGGGCTAGGCCAGTGGTCCAAGTCACGCGGCGTGCAATCCGTTTCTGGATCCGGCGATTCCTGAGAATAAAGAATGCCAATGCACACAACGCGAGCACGCTGATTATGACGACGGCCGCGATGGCCCCTCCGGAGACGCCTGATTTCTTCGACCCGCCTGCTGAACCAGCCAGGACCGGTTCCGTGGGTGTGGAGTTCTCGGCCATCGAAGGATTGGTCTCGCTTCCAGAAACCACTGTGTTGGTCGTGTCCTGTATCGTGGTGCTTGGAGAGTTGGTAGAAGTAGATGAAGGTGGCGGTTGAAATGATGTTGATGGTGACGAACCCGCGGGGTTCGCAACCGCGGGAAGAGTGGAGATAGGCTCTGGGACGATAACTGTTACAGTCGACGTTGAGACCAGCACAACGGTGGTTGGTGTGGGCGTCTCCCCTATGACCGAGGCTGGTAAAGTGGTGGTATAACTAGTGGTCCAAGTCGTCGGCACTGGGGTGCCCGTGTTCAGCAGACTGAGACCAGCCCGGTCATTGGATGCCTCGTAATTGTGATACCAGTGAGTGTCGGCGTGTCCCGCGCCGGGCGAGAAGGCGGCCAAATTGTTCCGGATGCCAACGTCCAGAATGGGATGCCGCTTCAAGTGTTGGGCCCGCGCAGCAGGCTGAAAAGGAAACATGAGGAAAAGGAGAGGGAAGGCGAGAAGGCCAGCCTGAGAGGTTGAGGGAAAGAGAGAGAGGAAGTGCAGCCACGCCGCTGGTCTGCCCAGACCGCTTTCAATACTCGTGAACAGGGTTGGGAGAGAGTGGGGAGGCACTGCATGATGAACGGGCAAGTATTTTGGATCAGGCGCCTTGCGACGGTCGTGGGGCGGCAACGCTTTCGATAGCAACAACACACGTCCGCCTCAACACAAGGGAAAGTCTTGGTGGCATTTTTTCATTTCCCTTTTACGGACACACTGCACCCGGATCACAACTTATTTGCGGCTCCTGACATGAGAAATATCACGGCTACAGTTACACAGTATCTACGTGGATCTTCCCCATTGCCCGTAGAGCAATCAGGTATAGTCTAAACACACTCTTCAGGTATCTCCATCAAGGCCGATGGCTCAGCTGATCTTCGGAGTTACGGGCGGGAAATACAATAAACTCGGAGCCAAGAATGCTACAAGGTGTGGATTGATCGAGTCGAGTCCAACAACAACGGTTTAAACAATATCCATTACATCATACGCAGCGCCCTAAACCGCGCTCGAGATTTTCAATTTTACGCGTTGTTAGCATTCTAATCACGAGAACTGATGTGCTCAACGTTGACCGTGATTGTAGATTCTGGGCTGAAGTCTCTAGGGCACTGGTTTCTCTCCCGTGTAGCCCGTTAGCATAGGACGGAAATGCGATATCAATGAGGATCAATGTACCTATGGGTGAGGGAAAATCCCCGGTTGGGGGGACCCTGGAAACTTTCACCATCAAACGTGCAGTACATGTTAGGAAAGTTCGCCAGGCCATCAACGCCAAATCACCGTGACATTCATCAATCAACTGCCTGAGTGGAGCGGTGGAGGCTGTGACACGCATGCCTAGGTCTGGCGGCCAGAGATAGGTGAACAGTATACATTGCGCAGTACCAGCAGGTCTTCGAGTAGAAATTTGACAGGCAGTCCTTTCGCATCGGCATTACATTTTTACCGTTATTTTTAGATAAGGGTAGATGGTAGCTGTTCGACAGCACACGAGGGTATATTACATCCCGAAATGGCTGTCTTCTGGACTGGTAATAACGCCGGTCACGGTTACCAACAGTGGCCCACAGCCACGCGTATGCAGCCAGGCCTGACAGCCTGCGACATGAATCGGAACAGGGTATCGCTCAGTCGACTTCATACACAGCAGTACGCCGACGCTTGACCACGGGTTGGCTCCCCGACTGTGTATCAGGGGAAGCGTCCGCGGATCGTTTTCTGACTAGGGTGGGGCCTGGATCGTCCCCTGGAAGATATTGTGATTCATTCAATTCGTCCACGTCTTCCCATCCGGATACCGCGACATCTGAATCGGTCTCCCAATCGGACTTGATAGGCTTCGATTTTTTCCGTTTGACCGGCGACTTCTTTGACCGCCCCTTGCGCTTCGCTTGCCGCCTTTCATTCGATTTGTCCTGCTCTTCTACATGACACACTTCGACATTGACCTCTGCGCGCAGCATAACGTCAATCCATAGCTGATGGTTGCTCTCAATACTGTGCGTCAAGCTTGACATCAACAAGAGATGCGTACCTTCTGATTCTCCTGCAACTTGTCTCCAGGACCCTTGACCTCCACAAATTTACAGTGCTTTTCTGCATAACTCCAGAGGAAGAGATCCGGGACCCCCGACCCGCGTTGAGCGTAATCTTCACAAAGAACTCGACATAAACAGGCTAGAGCATCTCCTGCAAAACACTGCACGAACGTCATACACCTGAACCAACACTCGAAATTCGCACGTACCTCTGCTATTTCCAGAAGATCATCCCTGGGGAACAGATCCCAGCGCACGCCCATGCACCATGTCCCTCGCTCCCGATGCTCGTTATCAACAATTTCAATAATATCACGTGCTTTGCCTTCGCAAATTTCGTCCAGGCGCGTTTCGATGAGATCCTCCCGTGCATGATAAAACGTGTCCTCAAACATGTCGAGTGGGGCGGTCTGATAAGGTGTCTCGAATGCTCCCGATATTGGAGCAAAGATGATGTCCCAAAACAACAGGCCAAAGAGGGTGGTGACAATTCGTCCTTCACAATGATAGCCTTTGTAGCCAAGACGTTCATAGTGTTGTAACGCATACATTTCGACATTGACAACGTCCTCGCCCTGACCCTTCCACGTTGACTTGCCCTTCTGGACGTCCTTAGCCTGCATGGAACGACGGTGGTTATGATCAGAGAAATCGGTTACTTAGGATCGTCCGTACCCCGAGAGCGCCGACGGTGGGTGGCGCGACCTGCTTTATCCGGACAGCCGACTTAACAACAGGAAAAAGCAATACGCCTTGTATCGCTTTTCCTGGTGTGCTAAGTGGTATCTCTTGTGCCGTCATAGTTTTCTGATCTACAACTGCCGGAGTGTCCCGTAGCCGGACTCCCGTGACATACACATCCGTAGAGCGTGCAAGCGGATCGTCCTGATGTCGTTCCTCTGGGCCGATACCCAACTTTTTCTCTAGTGCCGTAAGTCTGCGAGACAGACTAGGGCGGTAGACTACGTGCGTGATGATTGGCTTCAATTCACGAGGCGCCAGGGTCACTCACCCAGGTGTGTATCCCGGTCATTCAGAGAGTCCAGCAGGCCGCGCATCGCGCGCATCAGGGTTTCGGCACTTTTGTCACAATACCTCGTAAGTATCAGAGCGCGCCTCTCATACCATTTCCCGCGTCTCCCGCGCCGCCAACGACGCTGGCTGAGCAGGGCCTCGAGCACTTCTAGTTCGCGACCGTACTCTTTCAGAGTGCCGAGAGCGTCTGCGCCTTTTTGCACGACGCGTGTGAGGACATGACCTGTCAAAGCCTGAGGTAAGGTTTGGATGACTGTACATAATGACATACCTCGGTCAAATCTTTCCAGTCCGTGAGGTCTCGGATCGCAGTTACACCCTCCGAGTGCCTTCCATTCTGCATATGCGACCTCAAAGATAGGCAGGACTTCCCGTGCAGCAACGACGCGCTGACTCTCTTTAACCAAGTTACTTTCTCCCAGAGCTATCTCTCCAGCGGCGTCCGTTTTGACCTCGATCGAACGTGATCGCGACCGTGCCCTAGCTGGCGTGAGCGTGTTGTTGAAAAGTGTGTCCACCTGTGCTTCCAACTCGAGCGCCCGCTCATATGCAAGAAGTGCGGTGCGTGTGGGCCAAATATCGGTGCTTCGTTTGTGAATGTATTGCTGAAAGGCGCGCCTGTGTGCGCGGGAGAGGATGGAAGGGGTCATAATGTCCGGAGTATACTGCGTGCTAAAACATTTCAACATTATTTGAGCTTGATTAGGACAGGAAAGGAGCATACCAGCGAAAGTAAACCAAGTTGAGCCTACGCAGAAGGACAAACATAGAATCATTAACGCGAACACATGTCCCTGTTGACGCGATCGGTCAAAATAAGGATATAATAAGGAAGTGGTGCAAGACAAACCGAGGATCTTCATCACCATTTGGCGTAGACGGTTGCTTTGCGACTTGTTAACGAAGGATGACTGTGCATGCGCTACGAGCTGCTGTTCCACCTTTATTCCCGAAATAAATGGTAAAATAGATTGTGAAGATGCACGTTTGATCAGTAGGTCCTCAAGCACCGCCCGCTGCACATATATCTTTGTTGATGGAGAGCATTAACATCCAAGTGGGGAAGTAGCTCACATTCAAAGAAGACATCCTGATCTTCATGTCTTTCGCCAACTGCCTGAGCTCTTCCAAACTCAAACATTCAAGAAGCTCATGGAGTTCGGCATGAGTATAGTCCTGCGCGAAAAAGGAGAGGTCTCCGTAAGGTTGCTCGGAGATATCGTCAATCTTTATAGATGATGGGCCCGCTTCAACCTTTGACTGGTCCCAGAAAGGAGCATGTGTGGACTTCATTTCATCTTGCAATTGCATCTCATCGAGAGTGAGGTCGATGATCTCCTGTTCTTCTTGTTTAATTGCGTGTTCCTCAATCGTATACGGCTTTGAAGAGACACAAAGCATTTCGAGCGCGGTCGTAATGTTCTCACCCAGTTCGTGCTGGTACCGGAGAGAACTGAGACGATGCCATTTTCCCGGTTTGCGGAGACAGAGTCGGATGAGAATATACTTAGCCGGGTCTACGTGGAATGGGGGGATAAATATGAGGTTGGATGGCACGCCATACAAGGTTTCAGTACGCACAAGGAAGTATTCTTAATCGATCAATAAAGTCGATTTCAGACGGGTGGAGAAGGTGAGACTCAGATTTTAGTATGACAGTCAACATCTCTAGGTTAGGCTGTCAATGCGACCTCGAGTCTTGAGATGGGATAGAATGGATTATGTACCATCGAGGAGTTCAACATACATAGATTGACGCTTCTCATCATCTTCTGGATTAATGGCTTCGTCATTGAGATCAGTGGGGACAACGCGTTTGTGAGCTTCGGTGTCGCTATCGAGGCCAAATACAAAGGCCTGAACAGACTGGGTGCTGGGTGATACTAATGTCATGGTTTCTAAGGAGATGCCTCTAATGCAGGCGTATACATGGACCTAATTGTAGGTGAGAAACGCGTGTGGGAAGGAAAGCGCGCGTGTTGACCCCAAAGGATTCCAACCCACGTGTCCGCGTTTAGGACATCCGCCCAGTGATTATTGATTGACAGCCAATGAGTGTATTGTGTCTCCCAGTGTAATCAATGCGCGCAGTGGATTAAATCATACTAAACAGGTCTGTGATACGCGGATGAATCGTCATTACCACAACACAGTACTGTACAGTAAGATGAGCAAAGTGTTGTGTTCGCCGCAAACAATGTCCAAATAGATTAGTCATGCGATTCACTTCGTCGCGCTCGTTGTACCGTTCAAAGTACAGTCCACTCCAACGACCAAGATGCTGGCCAACGCTCTTGCTGCGTGAGTGCTTCATTTCTTCCTGATCTCTCCACCTAACATTTGATAATAGCGCTCTTCCTGCCCCAATCCATGCCCCCGCCGTCCCAGATGATGAAGAACTCTTGCAACGACCCTCTATGTCTACTTCCACTCCTCCACCTGTTGCTCCTCGTCAAGTTGTACCTCCATATGGACAGAGGAATGGATGGAAGCCAAAATCTCAGGAGGACTATGGTGCGTGCCCGTGAAGTCTCGTTTGAACGTTTCTTACTTGACCATTTCAAGGCGACGGAGGTGCTTTTCCGGAATGTCATATTGCCCAGTACCCGCTAGATATGGGTAGAAAGAAGGTGCGTCTCATTGAATGCATTGGTCTCCATACCACCTCATGGCTTGATAGGCTTCCTCAGGCAACACACTAGCCCTTCAAGTGGACAGCGAGGGCAATGTTCGCTACGATGCCATCGCGCACCAAGGACAGCGGCATGGCAAGCTGGTTCAATCCCAATTCAAAGATCTCGTTCCATTAGCATACAGAAAGGACGTTGATGACGAGGATCGCTTGATGGAGCGTCCTTCTGAGGACGAAGTACAAGCCACGGCTGAGAGGACTCGAGCTGCCCTTGAGAAGATCACCAATGGAAAGATCAAAGCAGCGCAGCCCAAAAACGTGCCCGACAGTCAGGGAAAGACGTCATTTATCCGATACACTCCCGGTCAACAATCTGGGGGCGCCCTTCAACAACGCATTATCAAAATGACCGAAGTCGTCGAAGATCCACTCGAGCCTCCACGGTTCAAACATAAAAAAATTCCTCGTGGACCTCCAAGCCCGCCACCACCAGTCCTCCGTAGTCCTCCGCGGAAAGCAACTGCACAGGAACAGAAAGAATGGATGATCCCACCGTCGATATCTAATTGGAAGAACAACAAGGGTTTTACCATTCCTTTGGACAAACGCTTGGCATCCGATGGCCGTGGTTTACAAGATGTATGTGAATAAAGTGTTTCTCACTCTAAGTCCTGTTAAGCTATCTCCTCTAGGTACATATCAATGATAACTTCGCCAAATTCTCAGAAGCACTTTATATCGCCGACAGACACTCACGAGAGGAGGTCCGCCAACGTGCCCTGATGCAGCAAAAGCTCGCTCAAAAGGAGAAAGCTGCAAAGGAAGAGAACCTACGCCATTTGGCGCAGCGTGCACGGGAGGAGCGTTCTGGTATCGCTCCTTCCCGTCCCGCGGCTGAGTCTCAAGCTACGATGAAATCTTCCCTTGCTGCATATGGGAGCGACTCGGGAAGCAGTTCAGGCGATGACTCTGAAGACGAGGAGGCCGCTAAAGTTCGTGACGAGATGCGCGCTGAGAAGCGGCGTGAGCGCGAGCGCGAGATGCGCATGAACAATATGGGCACTGAACAGCGTGCCAAGATGCTTGCGCGTCAACAAAACCGCGACATATCGGAAAAGATTGCGCTAGGTCTCGCGAAGCCGACATTATCAAAGGAGTCAATGCTTGACTCGCGCCTGTTTAACCAGGAGTCGCTATCTGGTTCCTTTGCGGACGAAGAGTCATACAATTTGTATGACAAACCCCTATTCCATGGATCTTCGGCTGCTGCTGCGATATACAAGGCTCGTGGTAACATCACGGAAGGGGATGAGGATCGATTTGGAGGGGGTACCGAGGAGGGCATTGGCCGTGCATTGGATAATGATCGGTTTGGACTTGGACAGGCACAGGTAGGGTTTGAAGGAGCTCGGGAACAGGAAGTACGAGAAGGTCCCGTACAGTTCGAGAAGGATACGACGGATGTGTTCGGTGTTGATAAATTCCTGGATGAGGCCAAGAGCGGGCGGAAACGAGGATTGGACACTGAAGCGTGAGTTTTAACTTCCCCTTATATTTCCACCGGCCTGCGCATGCTGAAAGAGGCTCTTACTTGTCAGTGGATCGTCGCGAAAACGGCAACAGATAGAAAAGGCATCAGAGCGAGAATGAGACAGAGCTAGTCTCATCTCATCGTGTTCATTTACTTGTATCTTAGGTTCACGTGACCAGTAATTGAACTTTGCCGTTTTTGTACATAATTTCAATTTAGTACTATTATTGCACGAACGGGGCGCGCAGCGCCTTCCTGATGAACAAACGACGCTTGGTTTATAACCACTGAAAAAGATACGAGATTCGTGAAATGCTAGCCATACTGACAACAGGGCATATCACCATTACAGACCCTTCCGCCCTTCGAAGGGGGCCTCCCATTCTTCCTCCATCTTCTCCGGCCTCGCTCTCCTCATACGTTTCAGGCGTTTGGTCGCCGGACAACGGCGCCCTCTATGTCGCCACAAAAGACTCGGTCACCCGCTACGATGCTTCCGGTACATTCATCAAATCCCTTTGGCCGTTGCCGGACAGCGGCCACATTCCTCTAGACGACATTGGAGGCCTCACCGTCAAAGACAAGGGCACCCTTATCCTATCTATGGGGGGCGCTGTACACATCATCGAGCACTCTTCCTCAGCATCCTCTCAGACGAAAATCGTCCAAACACTACCCGCGCATCCCGAACCGGATCCAGTCCATTCCCTGTCGCTTTCGCATGATAGCACGCTGCTCGCAGTAGCCTCTGCAAGTGCCGTCGTCGTGCACAATCTCGCGCTTAGCGCTCAGACTACGTTGCGGGGCCTACCGGGGCCCGTTGCGGTGTGCATGTTCCATGTTCATTCCCGCGTGCGTCTGCTTTTGGGAATAGGCCATAAATTGGTGATATATGACATTACGCGCGCGTCTGGCCCCTCGCGGGTTGCCTCCATTGGAGATGGCACGGCGGGAGATGTCGTGGCTGTGGCCTGTAGCTCGTACAGCAGGACATTGCTTGCTGTCGCATGCAGCGGAGGATACGTTGCCCTCGTGGACCTTGATAGGGACCTAAGGTACATATCTCAGCCTAATCATTACCGCCATGAAACGTGCTTATTGCCTTTCCAGCCTCATTCGCTCTTTTAACTACAAGGTCACTGTGACGTCGCTACTCTTTTCCGTTGATGGTGCGTCGCTGTATATTGGGACAGAAGATGGCAAATTACTCCTGCAAACGCTCCGCTCTATGGAGGCGCCAAAAGTGATTACCGTTGGCGAGCAGGGCTGCAGAGTAGAAGGTCTCGCAATAGCAGTACGTCCGTTTTTTCTCAGCTTGGGTCATAAATCATATTTCTTTACTATGCGTGTAGAAAAAAAGCAAACTCTCGATCGACACCAACTATAAAACCACTGGGTCCATCAATACCAAACCATTAAACCAACACGATAGCCCACTTCGGTTATCTGCGAGCAAGGCCTCATGTCCCCCGCCGATGAAGAAATCGACGTCGGACAGCCCTGCCGAGACGCGCAAGCCCTCGCCAAAGAGTGATACTCCTCCAGTGCGAAAGCGTATCAATTCAGCCACTGCTCTTGGAAGTCGGGGGATTGTGTCCTCCGTGCGAAGCATGTTTGCCAATGAATCAGCAGGGACTCGAGGTGTGTTGGAATATTTCACGAGTATCGTGATGTAATTATTAAAATCGCGTCGAACAGCCGCAGATGCAGCGAGACCTGCTCCACAAAGCAAGGCTAACACAGCAGAAAGGAGTACTACGCCTCCCCTGCCGCCGCCACCATCCCTCGAGGCCCCTGTCAAAACCCCCGTCAAAAAGCCCTCTTCCTGCGTTTCTCTTCGGTCGAAACAATCATCTTCAACAACCCTTTCGGTTCCCGGGAGCTCGGAACGTAGGCGGACTTTATCCGGATCGACGCGCAACACAGAAATATCGGAAGCGAAGACAACTAGCCCCACAACTTACCGCACTAATCCTCGGGCGCGGACAACGTCCGCTCCGAAGATGAGTCCTGCGACTACTACGCCCCGCCAACGGACGAAGATATCCACCTCGCCTACGCAGTCGCCTGCATCTCGCGTGAACCCCTCGTCGCGTACTACTTCCATATCTTCGAAGCGGACCGCGGCCACACGAGTAAAGACAACATCTGGTGGCGACACGCGAGATAAGACGCGGCAAGCTGCAACCGCTGGCACCCGGCGCACGGGTACGACGCGTGCGCATGCACTAGTGCCACCACTGCCAAGTATGCCACCACCGACACAGAGCACCAGTACACGTATACCTTCACCAGGATCGCGCTCACCACTCCGCGAAACGATTCCGCCTTTCCCCATCAGACAAGATAAGACTCGGAAGAAGGGGTTGTCGATGCTTGGGCTTTCGACGCCTGAAGTCGAGCGCTGGATCGCTGGCAAAGGCGAGAGCAGGGTCCCTGACAAGGGTTCGGTCGAGTTTCCTGTCGACAGCGATGATGAAGATGAGGTAGAAGTCCTGGACGAGCTCGAACGAAGCAGGAACGAGGAACAGTCCGGAGGGGAAAACAACAAGGATCTGCCGCGCCTCCGGACGCTTTCAGTGCAGATGACGCCGCGCAAAGCGGCGTGGGCCATGTCCCCGTTCCGGCACAGCATTGCGGAGGGTTCGCCGGGTGCGAACGGCATATCGGGGTTGCTGCACGCGCTTATCTCGGATGCAATGCTCGACTTTCGTCAGGAAACGCGTGCGGAGATGGTCGGACTGCACCTCGACTTGGTGCGCATGGGCGGCGCGTGGCGCAAGGAGATGCGTGCGACGATGCAGGAGTGCGTGGGTGATCTGCAGGAACTGCGGGAAGAGAATCGGAAGTTGAGAGAGGAGAATGAGCGGTTGCGAAGAGGATTTTGAAAAAATAAATAAATAACGGCGCGCACGCGTATCGGCGGTTTCGCGAGCGAAGCGTCATACTCGTTATCTAACGTTGTCGTTGTCTATGCTATATTTAGTGTGTTTTTTGTATTCGTCCACCGTACCACAGATAACAGAATGATCGGTGAAATATTCGTTCCGAATAGCGGGACAAATTCGGTTCCGTGATACGCACACAATATAAATTAATCACCACTCACACGCCACTAGTATTGGAACTACATTTCTTGTAGATTATGACACTCGAAATCTCGTGCGTAGCTCTTCTCCGATATATGCCCCAGAGACCGTAACTAACTCGTAGCATTCACGCACAGATCCGTCCTCCAGGGTGGTTACAATCACCCGCTCTCTCGACAATGGCAGTCTCGCCGTGGACTTGACAAGTCCATGTTCATGTACCCCATATTTATCACCGACGATCCCGCGGCCCGCGTAGAGATTCCGTCGCTGCCAGGACAATGCCGATGGGGCGTCGAGCGACTGGAGGAGTTCATCGGTCCGCTAGTGGCAAAAGGTCTCCGAAGCGTCATCCTCTTCGGCGTGCCGCTCAAATGCGAAAAGGACGCGCGCGGCACACCCGCAGACGACCCACAAGGCCCCGTGATCCTGGCGATTAGAAAACTCCGTGCGCTCTTCCCCGCGCTGTTCGTCGCGACGGACGTTTGTCTCTGCGAGTATACATCGCACGGCCACTGTGGGGTCCTCCACGCAGACGGCACGATCAATGCGACGCCATCGGCGGAACGTATTGCTCAAGTCGCGCTCGCGTACGCGCAGGCTGGCGCTCATTGCGTTGCCCCGAGCGACATGATGGACGGGCGCATCAAGGCCATAAAGCGCGAGCTTATCGACGCCGGCTTGGGGAACAAGTGTCTACTCATGAGTTACTCCGCAAAATTTGCGAGCGGGCTGTACGGTCCCTTCAGGTGTGCAATCTGCCGATATATGCGGTCACATGGTGTCCCTGATGCAATCTTTTCGGTTTTATCATTAAGAGACGCAGCAGGAAGTGCCCCTTCGTTTGGAGATCGTAAATGTTATCAGCTCCCACCCAGCGCCAAGGGCCTTGCCCGCCGCGCAATTGTAAGCCCCTTTGACCTATTGTCCGTCGTGGGCGGTGACGCTTACAACCATTCGTGGCTCTCTCGACAGCAACGCGATGTTACGGAGGGCGCTGATATCATCATGGTAAAGCCCGCCCTACCGTACCTCGACATCCTGGCGGACGCCTCACAGCTTGCCCCGGATTACCCCCTCGCGGCGTATCAGGTCAGTGGCGAGTACGCAATGGTTGTTGCGGGTGCCCGTGCTGGTGTCTACGACCTGCGCGTAATGGCATTTGAGACGACAGAGAGCATCGTGCGGGCGGGCGCGACGCTCATCCTCTCGTACTTCACCCCACAGTTCTTAGATTGGCTCGATACATAAGTTATCGTTTAATGCAAACTGACCACTTATGAGTACTCACGCGTACTCACGAATCGAGTTAAAACAAGGAATAAGAGGATTTGTATCGTCGAGTGTTTATTCTACGTCTGTAAAATCGAATGCTGTTTGAACTGTTTGAGCTATGTTATTTGTAATTGCATTATACGGCCCGAGTATGCCGAACCAGTTTTTCCTTGTCCACGCAAGGCGGGCGTAGTGGCAGTGGCAGGGCATGAACGAATCGCTTCCCCCTCCCCGTAAAAAGTCTGGCTTCCGTACAGCTCTCGAATTCACTGGAATACCCCCATCTTTGTTCGACAAACGACCTCGACTCCCATCGCGCAACTGGCTCGTCTTCCTTTCCGTCACCCAGTCACTCGTAGCATATTATGCCTATGACCGTCATCAGTCACGAATAATTCGACAAGAATACGTCGACCGCGTCAAGCACCTAGCGGAAGAACCGCTCCACGCGCTCGACTTTCCCCGCACCGTCACCGTGTACAGCGCAAAGTGGCCCGGCGACGACGACTGGGATCGTGGTGCGCGATATTTCAGGAAGTACGTCAAGGTCTGCCCGCGCCCTCTTCTCTATCAGAAAAATAAAATAAAATAACCGACCTTGACTCATTTATTATTCACGCAGCCCATATTCGTCGCTGCCGCCATCGACTACACCATCGTTGCTGGCAAACGCCACGGCGACCTTGCCACGCGCGTGGCCAACGATATAAAAAAGGAGCGTCGCATCGCCCTCGGGTTGGACCCACCACCGCTGACCGCGCCCACCTTATCCGAAAAAGGGCTGACCGAGGCCAGACGACGCCGCGCGCTCCAGGGCGGCACCGTCATCGTCGGCCGACCCGCCTTCAAGGAGTACATGGCGGGGCTCAGACGCGGATGGACGGCTTCCCTAGAGCGCGTCGACGAGGACGAGCAGCTCTCGAGGGAACTCGAGCACGACGGACACTTCGATGAGCCCGACGAGATTTCACATTCTAACCTATCGTCGCATGACGACCTCGCGGATGCCGAGCCTATTCCGACCCCCTCGCGCCTCCCGCCGTCTCGTCCTCCCGGGCTGTACTCTCCACTTTCTGCGGCCGGCCGCCCTCCTTCAACGGTCCCCTCCACACAAACGCGAGACGCCGGCGCGGACGTTCCTCCTCCGGCAAACCTCCCACCACAATCCCCGCTTCTTCTCGTCCCCTTCGTCAATCTCGTCGGAATCAAGCTCGTTCCCCTCATGATCTGGGACTTCTTCAACGAGCGGCAAAAAGTCCTCGCCGGTGCCGAGGCAGCTTATAAGCTCGTCTCGCATGCGACGCACCCTTTCGAGCGCGCGGACCTCGACTTTGACGTGTCCGCAGAGGGCTACTACAAGTCCTCGACGGCGTCCACTCCAACCGACGTACAAAAGGCACGCGAAGAGTACTATAAAACTCTGCCAGAAAAGCTTGCCACGGCCCGTGCGCTAGCACGCCGTGAACGCGAACCGACAAAGTTGGAGATCGAAGCGCCGCCTCCGACAGAAGTCGAGTTGAGGGCAGAGCGACTGAAAAAGGAGACTCGGTGGAGGAGGGATGAACACGGTTGGGAATTGGTTCGCCCGGACTCACCAGTTGAGTGGGACGACCGCTGGGAAGGTGGGGTAGAAGTGTTCGTTGACCCACCTGTGGTGCGGTGGGAATGAACTACTCAGAACCACTGCTCATACTTGATCCGCGTATCCACCATAGAATACTGACCTGCGTATATTCGTTCTAATCGGTGAATAGAACTCTCATCTCAACGCATTGAACTGCTCCGGGTTGCACAACGATTCTAATTGCATACCACAATTCACATGGTCAACTAGTTAACTAGTCCTAGTCAACAATTGAACTGAAGACTACAGCTAGGTACAATTATGGATGACAGCGAGAAGTCAACATTCTATCAAGACCGTGGTATCCCGTCTAGCTGACGAACTCAATGCTGTCTGTGGTCGCCAACCACTCTTCAAAATCTGCCAGATGATCGTGGTCAAGTTCTGGTTCTGCAGGAGGGCAGGCAGGTACAGGGTTCCAGCCTTCTCCGTACTTCTGTCTCTGCTCGTTTTTCCAATTCACATAGAAGGAGGGTTCTTCCAAGTCTAGCGTGGAAAGTTGCTGCATGTTTATGGGAGGTGAAAACTGGTGAAGGGATGACGCTGTAGGAGGATCCATGGTCGTTTCCGAGTCGAGAAAGTCGAAAAGGGATTTATCGAGGATGAAAGTTTCTTCCTCCACAGGGGGGTTATTGACTGCAGAGAGTAAACTCGGCGGGGCGAGGCTCAAGTCAGAATCCGAATCGAAGAGACGTGTAGGCACCTCAGTGTCCAATTGCTTCTGGTCGTTGATCAGAGCGAGAACTTCCAACCTCTCATGCATTCGTACCTGTGGTCGTAAACGTGGGCTCGTGATCCCTGTAGACGGCCGTGCCCTACCAGTGGTCTGAATGGCTGTAGCGACAATGCAGTCAGTTTTCCGTCCCTTAGTCCGCTGAATGGACCCGGACGCTGAGCTATCCTTAGCCTTCACAGAAACCATTCCAGTCGATGGGATGTTATTCAGCTGAGCGTCACGGATAAGAGCGTCCATTTCCGAGTCCGAATAATCAGAAGTGTAAGAAGCCATGGCCCCATCGGCTTCGCTCGCACCCCGAAGGCTAGTTCGCACTAGTTTGTGGGGTTCCGGGAACTCCTCTGAGTCAGACGACTCGAGGAGGCAAGTTTCTCTAGTCGTGCCACCTTCATCCTCTTTCAAAACCGAGAAGTCTATATCGAAGTTAGGCCCTTTTTTCGTCTTCTTGCTCGCATGTTGAAGACTGTCACTAGGGGGGTCGTGGAAGAGTTTGATCCGCTTTCCGTCGGGTAGCCTTAGCCGTGAGCCAGTCCCAGAGCTTTTGTGAAGGGCTTCAAGCTGCCGAAGGCCAGCACTAGGGCACTGAGGAGATGCCTTGCCAAGAGAGGGATCCTTCAAACCCGAGGCAGAGTCATTCACCGCTGCTTGTCGCGCTCTCTTCTTGTTCGACAGATTCGTTCCGTGCTGTGGTCCTACGTCGCGCTGTCTTGAGGTAAGCGGTGGCTTTTTAACACCATCACGACAGCTTCGTTGTGATTTTTGAATCAGAATCAGTGAAAGGGGGGGGGATGAAGTGAAGCGTACCACAAATGGCCACAAGTGGATTTATCCTTGCAGGGATGATTGCACCTGGAGATGTGCAGTAAGAACTATGAACGTGCATAAACTCTCTTGTACCTATATTTTCCATTAGGAAGCTTTTCTGGTCTTGTGAGACAACGTTTTTCCTCTACCCGTTTGTTACCGTTGAAGCCGCCATGAGGCGCCATTGCCCCCTGCCCATCCTTTGTCGCGTCGTCTGCGTTGATTTCAGCGCGGCGGGAGGTCGCGCCTGAATGAACACTCTTACTGGCATTGGTCAGAGTGGGTTCACTGATTGGAACTTCGTCATCACTTAGATCTATCGTCCAAAAGTCTTCATTTCCTACAAGGCCTTCGAGCACCATTTCCTGTCATCGTTAGGGGCCACGATTAGCGTTGGCATGTACCACTCCCGCAAGCTCATACCATGTCGGTCTTCGGACGGGTATCTAAAACAGGAAACCTGTCCGTGTCAATTCTTGGCTTGTATTGCGAACTGATGGTCACGCCAGCGACAGTGTCCTATATCTGGTTATAATAGACTGTGTATACCGAGGCAGCTCGAGCTCACCGATGACAGATAAACCCATATACTTTGGCTTGGCTTCGTAAGTTGGGCTGTTACAGAGAAGGATTTCGGGTCTTGGAGAGCTTTGGTACTGCGAGAAGATTTATGAGTTTAATGGACCACTTCTTAGAGGATGAGGCTCAACGGGATCCTTCGAAAATCAACAAATTCCAAGTCAGATGTCACCGTCAGGATGTAGGTCATGTCCTGGTAGTGTCGGTTTCTTTGACTTTTTGACTTAGAAGAGGTGCCGTCTAAGGAAACCGAGCATTGGATGTCTACTTCCACATCGACAGCGTCACTGCTGCCCACGGTAGTGTGTGCAACAGCCAGTTCATGGATGGTGACAGAGTATCGTGGAAGTTCTCTGACAATAGACAAAATCTTGTGTCCGGAAGCTTGCTTTTTGTTCAGGAGCTGTTCGATGGTCAGCACGCGAAGACGACCGTTTCGTAAATGTACCAGATCAATTCGGATGGGATCTTGCCCACGTAGTTTTTCGAAATTAGTAATGCCGTGTTCGGCGAGTATCTGGCAGCATACATTAGTCCGAGTCTGTGTCTGTGCATAGTGTCAATTTCGGACCTTCATGCTAAGAGCAAAAATGAGCATGACTCAAGACAGCGATTGCGAGATCCAAGGCTTACGACTTCTCGCCAATTGTTTCAATTTGGCAAAGTACTGAGGGTCGATCCTCCCAAACTTTTGCACTGATATTACGTGCCCTTTACGAGGACACATGCGAGCAATCTGATTAATAAACCACGGTCACGGTCGCAATGAGCTTACAACTCCAACCCGTGCTTGATCTGGGCCCCATTCCGCTTTGCTATGGCAACCTCGACCATGGCTGAAAGACTCAGTTGAAGTTACAACGACAACTACAGGTCCCACCTCTAGCAATCCGACTAGCGTGCCGGAACACCATGACAGAATCAAGCAACGCGTTGCTTTCACCGGATTTATATTCCGCTGCATGCAGAGAAATCCTACCCAATACAGCCTGGCAACACCCAAGGTCAGCAAGATCTCATGCATCTGCTAGTAGCAGTGAACTACTTGAATTAGCAGAAACACTTTGTCAGCGGTCTTTTCGACCCGCCCAATTTTGAAGCGAATATCATCATGTTCGCGTAATTTGTTGAAGACCTACGGACGTTAGTTATCTCTCTCCTAAACGACACATAATAATCAACCTGCTTATCCCCGGCTCGTATTTTCAGCTCAGAGAACCTGGGTCACAGTTTAGATGAGGCCCAATTTATGATAGTCAACGCACTCTCCCGAGGCGGCAAGCGCTTCCAACTTCATGACGAAGGTAGACTGAGTGGACTAAGAGCGTATGTCAGACAGACTCTCACCATGTCCCGCAGAGTAGCTTTCACAGGAACTTTCATAATTAAAGCCATCTTGGAATTAGAGTGTCAATATGTAGACGCAACGGAAAAATACATTTGTTACCGTAGCCTGCTTGAGGTAGAACTATTGTCCTTAAATGAGCTGCTGAGGTCGGGCAAACAAGTTGAGAATGCGCACTCTGCTCATGATTTCACCGAACTCTGTTGACCGAAGCTCCCCCGATTTCCCCTCGACAAAGGTCAGAAGCTCTGCATCCTTGAGATCATTGATGCATTTTGAGATCATGCTATCTAGTCCGTCCTTCCAGGGCTGTTCCTTTGACATGTACCGATGCGGGTTCTGGGCCAAGCGGCGAAACATGAATGAGTGACGTATCCATTCATTCGCTGTCTCCATATTCTTGATAGTTCCAAGGCCAACCTCTGAATTCAAATGTTCTGCGAGGTTAGTGTGCAATGAACTTTCTAGGACAGTCTGGCCTTGTCCGAGAGCACGATATTTGTTCTCAAGTGCAGCCTCGCACATAATAAGGGCTACACCTTCTTTATCTGTACCGTTTACTTAGAAGGAGATAATATGATATCAAGGTTAGACACACCAAATTGGGGTCGTCCCTCGCGACGGAACGGGCCTTCAGGCTATATCTCACACAAAGTTGAGATGAGTCAAACTCACAGCTCGTCCAATCATTTGCATGATATCCAAGTCCGAGTACTCCTGGGAGACGCCATTTTGGAATACTCTGACGTCTTTGATTACGACTACGTGAGCGGCTGGAGGAAAGTATTGGGCCAAGCAAACGCTTGTTTCTTTGGAATGGCTCACGGAGATTCACACCAACGGCAAGAGTCTGAGAAAATGAGGAAAGCTACCCGCCGCGACGTTTCATGTAACTATCCAACTTACTGAAGTTGCAACTACGATGCGTAGAATCCTGTTCAAGAATAATTCCTCCACGAGCCGCTTGTCAGAAAGTTCCAGACCAGCATGATGAGCACCAATGCCAACTGCGGCAAGTCCTACAGAACAAGGAGCAACAAATAGGCAGTCACTAATCGAAGCCTGCCAGTGAGTTCTTCATAACTTACTTTCAAGTTGCTTGCTTTGAAAAGGTTTTTCTATCCTGGAAAATGCGATGAATAAGCTCATAGTCACTCCAGAGGAGGATGAACGACTTCTTAGGTAGGGACCAGGGCAACGTTTGTTTCATTTCAACTGCCTTGTTGTAGTCGGCCATTAGCTGTTCTGCCGTGGAAAGGACACCTATGGTCCTCGTTGTTGTAGAGTGTAGCGTGACGTGAGATTAGTATAACGGTATTACCCCTCCGAGTTGAAACGAAAACCAGTATCGGTTTGTTGGCAGAGTGTTGTTGAAGAAGTGGGAACAGTCGATAGTTCAGGGATTGCGAAAACAAAAAGTCGTTCTGATTCTTGGACCTTGGAAAGCCGTATACGAAACGTGAGAGTTGGCAGGGCCGGTACGCTTCTCCGAACTGTTGAACAGTCAATACACGTCCGGGAACGATGGGACAGGCGGGATACCTGGAAGGTGGCGGCGGCGCCATTTGAATAACGGCTTGCGACCCAATGGGCAACATCGTCGATATTTGGCACCGTAGCAGACACTGCCACGAAGCGCACAGCCGAGCCTCGCGCTTTCATGCGACACACCACCACTTCGAGGGTGCTTCCTCGTGATTCATTGAGGATATGGACCTGCATACGGAGCTCGTGGCATGGAAGTATATCACAGGAATAGCTTACCTCGTCGATAAGGAAGAGGTGGATCCGAGAGAGGAGCTGGCTGTGGCTTGACCTGTCGCAAGTTATATCATCAAGCGTCTGAATTACCATCCTGTGTATCACTTACCAATTCCTTGTCAGACTATCCCACTTCTCGGCCTGCTGTGAATTATTAGCACCGCATCTGGGCCAATCCATTATAGACATCACCGTAGTAATGCTAATGAGGACAGTCAGTACTACCCGAGTGATACACAAAATAAACACTCTACATTATTTTTGCATTTTTAATTTCTCCCCAGATACTCCTGCTGGGTTGTACGTTGTCACCGGTCAACTCGTAGCCTGTAAGATGTCAAGATTGCGAGGATATCGCTCGAGTAAGGTCACATACATCGCATGCCAAGTGGTCCAAACTTTTCTGTCCAGTCCCTAGTCCTTTCCGCACACAACGCCTTCTCCTTCTGAGCGATAGACCCCGAACTAAACCAACGAACGCACCTTTGTTGGAGCCACATAAACACATTTTTCTGTGTCGCTGCGACCCGACGAGTTGACGAGCATATGAATTATGGAGAGCTCGAACAAAACAGTCTTTCCGCTTCCGGTGGGTGCTGAGTTGGGAAAGGACGCAAGGTATGTAGCCGCGACACGTTTCATCGCGCCAGATGGACCTACCGCTCACTACCTAGCGTACATGATGTGTCATGATGTATCCACGGGTGAGGTGGACGCAGAATGTCGCGAACTCACCACATTTTCACCGGACTTCATAATCTATGATAGACATAAAGGGCATCCATACTTGTGACGAGCTTTGCTTTCTTACCGTGTCAAAACAGCTTGATTGCATGGCATTGAACACACCGAACTTGAACAAGGCCCGAAACATATCAGCTGTCAGAAAAAAAATCACCTCTATGACACAATACAACGAAGCATGAACACGGACGTAGTTCTGAAACCAGGCGAAGTCGAATGCCATCGGGATTGGGTGGGTTTCCTTCCCCGGGGCCGCTATTCTCTGCTTGTGCTGGGTACTGATCCCAAAGGTCGTATTGCATATCGCTATCCGGTTGTTGCCTGTGTTGTAGGACACGATTTGGATGCGTATCTTGTACACTGCCACTCCGGAAGCGCGAGTTCTGCGGCTCCCACACTCATGGCAATGCGTCAGCGGGAAGAAACCTGCGCACTATTGAATGCATACATCGAGAGCTCTGATCATGGCGTGAGACAGACAAGCCAAATTCTTGAGAAGTCAACTGAGATCGTGGTCCAGAAAAACAGGGCCCTAGTCCGCGACGATCCAGTGTACCAGTGTTCAAGGTCTCGAGTCGGCCCGGCTCAGACGTGTCCCGAAAGTGTAACTCTGCAGAGGAATTCCATGGTACTGCCATAAACGCAAAAATAAGCCTTTTATGAGCCCGTATTGACCCCGGCAATGCGCATACATTCACCGAAACCCTCAAATGAATCGTCAGCGGGAATTTCGTCCAGAATGTCGTCGAATGAAGAGATCGCCGCGTTATCTGAATAGTTCTGTGGCATCGCTTCTGAATGATAGTAATCGCTCGGAATGCCGTATGCGTCTTCATCGTCCATCGTGCTGTCAAGCGGTACGCCAATCAGAAAGTAGCCGAACAACAGTCTCTTTGTGTGTATAGTCGTGAGCCTCGTGAGACGAGACGCGCACAGTTCCCATCACGTGCTGTGGCGGATCAGTGCACGCGAGTAAACATACAGTACGCTTTGCGCCACCACGCGTTCACGTCACGTCCATTTGTACTACTACTGCCATCGCAACGACCTGATATTTTTAGAGATCGATCCTTTTTTGTTCTTTACCCATGGCATCCAAGCAAACCCAACAGACCCAAGCCCAAACCCAGCAGCAGCAACAGCTCGCCAAGCAGAAAGCGGCGGAAGCAGAGGCGGAGAAGATCAAAGAATACATCGCAAAGCGAGCACCCTTTTCTCTTCTTCTGGTTTTGCACATCTACGGCTTATCGGCTCGCTCTCGCACTCGTTTGTTTCCAGCATCCATTATTCCGACCGGTACGCCGACGACGAGTACGAATATCGTCACGTCATTCTGCCAAAACCCCTATTCAAAATGATTCCGAAGACATATTTCAATTCGGACGATCCTGGGGTGCTCCGCCTCTTGTCGGAAGCAGAATGGAGAGGGATTGGGATCACCCAGAGCTTGGGGTGGGAACACTACGAGGTCCACGGTACGCTCGTTGCTCACTCCTTTGCACAGCGCTCTCTAACACCCATTGTCCCACCCACCCTTGCTGCCATAGCACCTGAACCTCACGTGCTCCTCTTCCGCAGACCAAAGAACTTTGATTCACACCAGGCTGCGCAGCAGGCACAGGCTTATGAGAGTCAGGTACAAATTAAAGCCGCTGCTGCGAAGAACGGCCGAAAGAAGTAGGATGTTCGTGGCAGCAGTTGGGTTTTCGTCCAGTCCCCTTTGCCCATCAGGTTTCATGGCTATCTCTTCTTATTGTTTTCGCATTTGCTGTGTATTCTGTCGTGTTCCCATCTCTAGAGATTCTACTGTGTTTTTATCTCCAACTGGCGCGATGATCGCATGCCCTCTCGTGTAGTGTACTACCTTACGTACCGGTACGTAACTGATAATCAGCCTAGACGAAGGGATCAGAATCATATATCGACGCCATTACTGTTATACCTCATTACTTTGGTGGCATCTTAATCATCTTTTCTGAGCTCATACTACCCGTTTCAGTGATCGAAGGGGCGTCTTACTGCTATATCCTGCATGCATCAAATGATCTAAAGTACATTGTGTACTACGGGGGTAAAAGGTAGATCCTCTATTCAGAACTTCGAAGTTAGCATGTCGTTCCACGACACTAGTGGCTTCGGGTATTCGGAAACTTTGAGGGATTTCTTGAATGCCAGGATATCATCGATATGTACGACATCCCCCGATAGCGAACCTTGCATATCCTGTTGCGCCGGGAAGCACTCCAAGAAGTGAGGCAGTGCGGCGAGAATTCTGTCCGATGTCTCCTCGGGAGCTTCCGCAAGTTCATTCTTCCAAAATGCGGAGAATTGGGCCTCAGTTGGCTCTCCATCTGCAAACAGCGAGGCGCTCCAGTCGGCCTCTTCGGTCTGAATGTCGTGTTCCTGCACGACATGAGCGAAAGCGTCGGCAGCCGCGCGGTTGACGTGTTTTGGCCGTGGCTTCTGCGACTTGGCATGAATCGAAAGCTTGGATCGAGTCTTGGAGGATGGGTGGACGCGGCTGAGGAACAATGCCAGTACGTCTTGCTTGTTGACTGTCTTCAAAAACTCGGCGTCTTCGATACCTGCAAGTCGTTAGAGTTGGACCAGCGAACACTATGAGAAAGGGAGACGCCTACGACGCAAGAAATCTAGGTAGCCAGAGTCGATATGCGCCCAGAACCTGCTGACTTCTTCATTGAGGTTCTTTACAACCTCCCGCCATTTCTTCTCGAGACCGTTCTTCTGTTCGATAAACTCTTCCTCTGTCATAAGTTCGATGACACTTTTCATATGATCCAGGAACGCCTCCACACGTTCTTCCAAGTACACAGGGCCGCGTTCGCTTTGCACGACGATGCGCAGACCTTCATCGTTGTCGCTAGGTGAGCTCCATGGGCTCGCCGAGACAATGTAACCCAATTGCTCTTTCGTGCGGAGAATGTTGAAGGCCGGCTCCGACAATATTTGGTTAAGCAACGCAGCTGTGACTCGTAGGCGACGATCGATTTTCGATCCATAGCGAACATAGTACGTCAGGGCAGAATTGGGCTCATTGAGGTTGGGTACGGGATAGGACCAAACATGATTGGTACCTGAAGAGACGATGGGTTCTCGGCTGGACAAAGACGCAAACTGTTGGATGACATACCTTCTGGAAGCTCTAGCGATAAGTCAACAGGGCCTAAGCCCGGAAGGGGATTTGCCGGGATGACTTCTTCCGTCAATTTAGCAAGCGTAATGGCCTCGTCCTTGTATATGTTACCAACTACAAGCATCCTGATTTCCATTCCTGACAACAGCGCCTCTATGTGCTGCTGGACTTGAGATGGCGTGACAGCTGCCAGGTAAAGGTCACAATTAGATCTTCCTCTAGATTTCTTTAACCAATCACTCACAGCCGAGGACTTGCAACTTCTCTAGAATTGTCCACTGCTTCTCGCTCATAATATATCGTGCGTAGTAATCTGAAAGTTGATAGCTTTGACCGAGGAAAAAGTTCTCCCAATCTCGTTTCATCTATGTTCAAATATTACATCAATCGGATGTCTGAAAGTTGTAAGATGTTATTCACCTTTTGACTCATAACTTCTAGCCTGTCTGCACGAACCTCCAAGTTTTTCGCTTTCAGTAGTACATCCCGTAGAAGGACGTGCAGTTTGTCATTGTACCCAGACACTGAGACATAAAATCCAAGCGTCGACGTCTCAAACGCATAGGTCAAACCTGCTAAATCCGCATCATAAGAATACTCGCTGAGAGCGTCAGTTACAAGTGCAGCATATAGTCTGTACCGGAGTTCAGTTGCTAGCCAAAGGATTCAGTGACCATGTCATCAACGCACTTAGTCAAGACAGAGGCAACGGGAGACTCGTTTGCAACTGGAGTGCGCACTTCGACTATCACGCGAGCCTTTGGCACCCAAAACTGATCATCCTTCTTGTGCCAAAGGCTCATATGTGGATTTTGGTATACAAGATAGGGACGCGTCTGGGGCTAGAAGTCGTTTTCGGCTTTGAGAAAGCTACACAATTACAAAATGACAGGGACATACCTCCGTAATCTCCTTCTTGTCGACGTCCAATCGCTCAGGAATGAACCCATTTGGTCGGGGAAGATGGAAAGCATCAATGGTGTTTGGGCCTTCGGCCTGCGAGAGCAATGAGTTTCAGAACCAGGAACTTGAAGAAGTGAGCAATGTACCTCGCTCACAAAGGCCTCGTCTAGCCGTTCCACTCGATATTGTGTCCCGTACCATGGCTCCGTCTGCCATTCTTGGGGTCCCATTAACTTTTGATACTCCTCCTTCTTCGCCATGAGGACTGTACGGCTGTTCCTTATGTTGAATCCTTCGAGGGTTTGGAATGCTACGGCTTGGGCGATACCATTAGGGTCCCATTCCGAGATAATCTGGGGAGCTTTGATGACAAGCTCGCGCGGTACTGGCCATGCAAGTTTATCGGCTACCCATAATGCATAATCGTCGGGACGTCGTTTCTCCGAGAACCGGAAGCGGATCTGCGATAGGGAAGATGTTTCTCGCTGATGCAATGGGCTGAGGTCGGTCGATCGCAGCATGGAGATGTATTTGAACGTGGCCACTCCAACTTCTCGATAGTTTTCTATCGCGCTTCCCCTCTCAGTAATAACAAAGCTAAAACCAGGGCAATACTCACTGAATCCATTCTGTGACAGATGGTGCGTTATTTTGAAGGTTGCAAAGCCACGTGCAAGATCTTGTACGCCAGTGCTCAATGCGGTGATCCAACCGCGTTCTTTCAAGTACGAGTAGAGTGAACCAGGACCTTCGTGGCCGATTATGTTAGCGAGGTAAGTTCCTGGCTTGAAGCGCCAATGCTGGGTTTGCTCGTCTATCGGAAAAGATATTTCCATGATATGGAAGTCCATAATCGTTTGAACGGAGACCAAAGTCTAGGGTCGAAGTTGATACAGCCAATAACAAAGATGTGCGGTGAGGATTAAACGTACGCCTTTCTCGTCAGGACCGAAAGGATGATCGGGGAACGAGGGTAAAGGAACCTGGCCGCGATTTGGTATGGGTGAGAATAAATTGACCACCAGTTCGGACAAATGATCCAAGGAATCTGTCAAACCTGCATCAGAGAAGTAGCAATAAGACTTGGACACAATATCACACCTTTGCCAATGACGCATAGCCTCATACGGCCAGCACAGTATTCCGTGCTCCACCACTCGACAAGACGGCGGCGAGTTTCTCGACCGATGGGGCCGCCATCGTCACTGGACTCCAGACTCGTACCAGAACTTACGGAAGGAGACGGAGATGGGAGGGCCGACGAAATCATGGAAGGTTCTTTACTAGGCTCCAGTAGGCTTGCGCAACCATTGGCACTGCCATTGGTACCCTTCTTCTTGACGCCGACTTCATTCAGTTTGCGCGCTGCGCTCGTCAAGGTCGCTTTGTTCCCGCTACCAAACTTGCTCCATGGATGGCCTGGCTTTGTGAGGTGCTTGTTGACTTGGTAAATACGCCATATGTCGTTCTGGTGATTCTTCTTGTGTTCGGAGTCGACCGCGTTCAATTCGCGGACCGTACCAGACTGGGCAAACAAGGGAGAGTGGAAAAAGCCGGAGAAGCGTTCGAGGGCGCCAGCAAGGGCGGACGTTGAAACGTTGAAATAATAATTGGTATTTGAAGTAGCGGTGAATGCATTGGAAAACCCGCCATTTCTAGAAAGAAACTGCGAAAGTCGTCAGACACGTATGTCGACATGGTAGCAACGTACTTCGGAGTACTCATTCTCCTTGGGAAATTGCTCAGTCCCCTGTTACGGGAATGTCATTGGGATGTACGGTTCGAGGTTAGAACGGTAAGCACCATAAACAGGAGATGTTCGCAGAAATGTGCGAGCCCTGGCATGTCATCCTATTCAGTTGGGGTGCCACGTGTTAGCGATGCTCGTTCAGCACAGGTATGTGATTACTTACGGGATCATGTAAATGGCCGACAGCGACATCCAAGCTAGCGGCTGCCTTGTCGGCCGTGGCATCGTACACCAACATAGCTTGTAGGCCATTATCGAGTCGGATCAGCCTGTACTCGCGGTCATCTTGTTGAGACTTTTGTATCGGTTTACTGTAGACCCAGTGAGGTGGCACTTTGGGGGAGATTTGTCGGTGCCAGTATTGAGTGTCCTCAGGAACGCCAACACTGGAACGGTCGGTCGCAGAGGACATGGTGGGACGTCTCGATATGATGGCTGTATGCAAGGTGGTGGTGACGGGAGGGAAGATAGAGCGAAGGTTTGCGAACCTGACACGGAGTGGCATAACTATGGCACAATACTAGCACAATCCCGAGGCAGTGAGGACCGCCAAGTTGAGCGCTCAATGCAAACAATTAGATCATCCACTCCGATCTTGCCTCTATTCTTTTGCATGTGCAGTGTAGTTCAGTAACACATCCGGCAAACAGTTAAAGTTACAGAGTTGACAAATTTTATTTCGGTTATCCAGTTCACCTGTATCAGAGGGGACGTTTTACTTGCCTTGGGAGATTGTCACCACAGGTGACCGATGCGGTCGTTGTCCGCATCGGGCAACGTGGCTCGAGCGCGTCACAGCGTAGCTGACACGTAAGTAAGGATTACAATCTAAGCTCGTCATGCGCCAATTTCCTCGCCGTAGTTACAGAGGTTCGTTTGACACCATCTACCCCTACGTATCCTTGTGTAAGTGGAAGGAATGAGAATATTTACATGGAGTACAATGATACGAATGGGGTCGAAGCCGTATTAACTATATAAGTAAGGTACGCTTGGAAACGCTACGTGGACTAGACACACTGGCAGTAGCAAAAGAAGAGCAGTCGCGTGACAACGAAAGGCTAGTCGCCTCGCGAAACCCCGGGGCCTCGGAACGAAACTTTGACCTTCGCGCGGCGTGGATGATGGGGAGATGTGCGGTGATTGTCGAGATGGGTTGTGAGAGGCAGAGAGTGAGTCATAAGAGCATGTCACGTTGATGACTCGTTGGTGGCACGCGTCTGTGGCTGACCGTTTGTTGGGTTTCCTTTTTTGTCGCGGGCAGCCCGAAGCCCTGAGCGGATGGGCCATCGGCAGCGCGCTACTCTACTCGACGCGTCCCGTTCACGCTCACACCCGGACGTGTTTATCCACCTCGGCCAATATTCTCCCTCGTCCACTCACCTCTATTTCCTCTCACATTATACACATAGTCCTGACTCAATCGCATCTTTACACGCTCACACCATTTCCCTAACACTCTTTCCCTCTGGGATTCCTTCGCGCCGCGATCCTACCCCTTCTTACGCGAGTCAACTATGACCAACATGTCAACCACGTCTTATGCACCGCGACATCCGCAAACTATTAGCCCCCCACTCTCGGTAGCGGCTCCGAGCACCGTTGGCCCTCACACTCAACGGTTGAACATCGTCACTCGTCTGGCAATCCAAGGAACTGCTAAGAGAGCAGACAGTGTTCCTATCAAAGTATATATGAAGGTATGTCGTCTGTCGCCTCTTTTAGTGTCGTACTTGCGTCTCTGATGCGCTGTTTTTCCATCAAGCTCGCGCTGCCAGTCGACAACATTGTACCTGGAAGCGCGATTCCACTTTTCAAAGGCTGGTATCACCCTTGTCATCTGTAGCCTAACTCTAACACGCTCTACAGAGGAAAATGTGAAGATTCTCGAGTCGGAAGTCCATCCACTGGACTCCTCATCGGTTCCTTACAACTTCTCGTCAACAGTCTCACCACTTCTCCACAACGCTGCTCGTGCTCTTAATCTCCCTGCTCGTTCCCCTCAATCCTATCTCACTCTTTTTGACCACCGCTCTACTGCATCTTCTCGGTTTGTTTCGTCGCCTTCAACTTCTAGTGACACAGACGTCCCACCTTTGGAAGAGAAATACACAGGCCATATCCTCGTTAGCGGATACCAAGTTTCGTTTGTCCTTCCCAGCGAATTACCACCGCTCCCCAAGCTTGGCAGTAGATTAGACAATACCGGTGATTACACACCTTTGCCAACAAAATTAAGGGGGAGGCGAGCATCCATGAGCGAGAAGAACGTTCTTCTCTTCATGGCTGGTATCAGTATGATGGTGCCCTACTTGACTCGCCCTCAGCGTGCTCCCTGGCTGGTAAGTTTTGTCCGAAAATGTCTGGATCTCGACGCTAAGACGCTTTCCTTCTAAAGCTCTCCATACCGACACCTCGCTGCCTATCCAACACACTCAGACTGCGCATTTTCCCCCCAGAGACGGCCGCCACGTCCTCCATCCAGTCACTTTCTTCAGGCGAAGGTGACACCGACTTTCCTTCATGGGACATGACTGCAGACCCCCATGTAACCCGAATGGCAAACTCCCGGCGTTCCGCATATCAGTATCAGCACTTTGCCGACGATGAAAGCAGCGATTCTGCAAGCGCACCCGGCTTCTCTGATGGGTTTGGCATCCAAGGCACATTTCCCAGCACAGAGCGTATCCGTGTGCGCTGGGCGCCTCCAGTACGGAACATCGAAGATGGGACGCGTGCAGGTCGCCGCCGGGTCGGGGTATCGGATGTACGCGGGGAGATGTCGTGCGCCATCCTGGGACGCGGCTATGACAAAACAGCCGGCAAAGAGGGCGTGCTGGTACACTTGGATTACAAAGGGACTTGTCAAGGAATATGGTATCCCGGTGTGGCTACCCTCCTTGGCATGGACGTCGGACTCGAGGCAACAGGATGTGACGTGAGCTGGGCAAATGGCAACGACTGCGGTTGGGCAGTCGACGGTGGGGACGGATACACAGGACATGAGATAGATGGCGCGGAACAACCACATATTGCAAAGCAAACGTCCTTCGATATGCCGACGTTGACCATGCCCCCAAACCTACTTACCCCAGCGACGCCCAATGGTCATACTCCGTCCAGGCCAAGCTCTATTGCATCGACCTCTTCATTATTGCGTGCCCCTTTACCCCCACAGAACGTTCCCGAATATTCCTTTGAGAGCTCACCAACAACACCGGGCTCAGAGGTCGGTTTATCGTCGGTTTTCTATACCACGACGGAAAGCGATACCAGGGAGCCTACGAGGCCCTCTTCTGCCGCGCTATCAGAATCAGATGCACCCCTTCCGTCCTTGCCCATTACACTGCACCTTAATATCAACGACTTCCTTCCCCCCAACAAAAACGTCTTCTTGTTTTCAATTAAAGGCCTTGTCCTCGTCACGCCAAGAGACCCCTCATCGTCCGCGGCGGACGACAAATCTTCCCATACATCCGATGATGACGACGAATCGAGAGAATTATTAGTCTCGCTCCCCCGCTTTCGCATTCTTGCGGCAGACAGCGAACAGATCGAGACGACCGTCCGCAATGGTATCGATTCTCCGACGGACGTTGTCGATGTGTGCCCTTCTTCCGATGTGAAAGCACGAAAGACTGAATTGGCACGCGGAGCACGTACTCGTGTCAGCTCTCACGGTGGTTTCGTCGCCGTCCGTCCGCTCCGGGTTCGACTTCCGCGTACGCCACTTTCCCCTCAATCCGCTACGCGTCGTAACGGCATTGGTCGTCCGACTCCGACAGATCACCAGCGCACGCCGGGTGCGCATCGTGTCGCGTCATCTGCCGCATTGCGGGAGTCGCTGCATACGGCCCTGAAGCCGATTCGGGATGGCCCGCTCATCATCCCATATGTTCACGCCACAGTCACCCCTCTATCCACCGAAGGTGCTTCTATACCCCGCGCTTATGCCGTTTGTATACGGTTGCCTGCACCCGCCGACGCCGCAGATGAATGGCTTGACTTCGGGCTGGGACACGTTTCCTCGCCTCAGAGCACCGAGAAAGGCTTTTCGGGTCCTGTCCGAGCGCAGATTGTATCTGCGAGCTTAGATGGCGTGCCCGTCAAATTTGAAACGAATACGATCGCAAAGACGACTCCATCTGCGGGTTCGGCCCTCGTATTTGAACAGATGAGCGGAAGAGAATGGGAAACTTGGGTCCGCGTGCACACAGGGTCGTCGAGCGGCGGACCTGTAGAAATCACGTACATCGTTAACGAACACAATGACCACGGACGCAAGGGCAAAGCCAAAGAGCGAGAAATGCTTGGCTCCAATCTAGACATAATCCTCCCTGCCTTTAGCATTCCCGTCGGCCGATTGCAAGTCGACGTCGAAAACCCATCTGGTACGTCGTCTTGGAGCAGATCTTGTCCCGAGAACGAAGAAAAAAAAACTTATGCCCTTCTTCAAATTTAGACTTCGAGTTAATATCGGTGCAATCGAACTTAGAACATCAACAGACACGTGGTGATCATCGTAGATTGCGACAGTTCGGCTTAAGGGAGTTCTTCTACTGTCAGATCCGTGTCCACATCGCTCCGCTGGCCCATCCGCGTCCGCGAAGAAGACAGGTCGAAGTACCACCCTGGCTATCGCCATCTAAATCCGCCTTCCTCGGAGCGACAACTCACGCAGCTCCGGTGGTTCTTTCGTTTATCCTCCTCGTCCTTTTCCTCGGGATGTACAACGACCTCGGCCGGCTCCGCACTTCATTGAACCGGTGCGGCGTTCCCGGATCCAATTGGGATGCTGCGCCTTCAGTCACCGTTACTGCGACGACGACAGTCGTGAGTCACCACCACCACCAACACCAACAACAACAACAACCCACAGGCACGAGCAAAACGAGCCCGGTCGAAAACTGGGATACCGATTCGGCCGCATTGTTTCCCGATTCCGACGGCTCGGCACATTCCGCGCCAGGGTTTGTCACCATGATAGATGTCACCTCGCCGCAGTCGGCAAATAATAATAATCGCGAACGCGAGCACGAGCACAAGCGCGTGCACTCCCCGGAATCGGGCGACACGTCCGCGCATGGCGAGCATAATGCGCTCCTTCCCATCGAGCGTCTTCCGCTTCTGTGGCCGCCGATCAGATTCGAACTTCCGTTCACGAGGGAGCAGGCTTTGGAAGTCGTCGAACATGGCCTGGGCGTTGCGTGGCAGATCTTGAGACGGCTCTATCATTTTCCGTTAGACCCACCATGATGTGACATGTTTTGTAATAGGGAGGCATAGTGCTGTATGATACCGGTGTTTTTAATATCATATACTTCAGGGCAACTTGTCCATTAACCGATCATTCAAACACGTGTGAGCCTACTTGTACAGGATAAACGAGTCAAACGGTGATGGTGGTCCGATCTAACTCATCATTCACTGTCCCCAGGGCGAAGAAAGGAGGTCGCTGTAGTGTAGAGACTCGGCGGCATAGTCAAGAGGTTGCATCGTCATGATGCCGTACCTCACGCGATTTTGATCCTGTAAATGGAGTAAATTGACATCCCCGGGTTGGATCGGAGTGGGCGATCACTTACATTGAACGAGCTTTGGGAAGCCTTGCAAGAAAAGGTGTATGTCAGACATGTGGCTTTTTGTATGACGCGATTGGCCTTGGCATCATCCTCCTCCTACAGTGGTTCAATATCTCGTCAGACGCTACCAAACATGGAGCTTACCATGAGGCTACGGAGCTCATTACCCGTCTTGCGAAACAGGGTATTTCCAATCTCGTTGAAGCCATTCAACCACATCTGACCAGTATGATCACTGACGGCCATTTGTATAATGTACCTGCAGACGAGCTCTTCGTATGACTAGATCGATAAAACGAAGTGGGATAGGCAGTACTGACCGGTATTCTGGCTTTTCATGACAGCGGTCACATTTCTCACACCTCCAACCTTCGTGTGTCTCTGTCACCTTCTTGTTGCACTGTGGCGTGGGGCAGGCCGGATATAAGATATTGTCGGCCTTGAGGTGCATGACAGTAGCACGCAGCGAGAAGAAGTCGGCCTTGTCGGACATGCCAAGTTGTTCTTCTTTAATTTGGTGAATTGTTCGCATTTCATTGCGGTTGATGCTCCCGCCCGACCCAGATAAAGACCCAGCCTGACTATGTGAGATGAAAGTTGTCTGGGAGCCGCCGTCCATCCACCAGCCTTTCAAAGCGTGAGCCTCTGGGACATCAGGGTTAACGGCCAGAGATCCGGAGCTGAGGAAGGACAAAGATCGGCCTGATGCGATACGGAGCAAAATAAGCAATGTTAGTAATGTTTGCAAGTTATGGGAAGGCCACTTGCCATTGAAATCGCTGACTCTCACGCCTTTGAATGCGACGACAGAATCATCTGGGGCGCCAAATTGCTCCGCTTGCTTTCCCCACAGGGTGAGTCGGACCGAGTATTTTGAGCTGTCCGCTATGAGAAGATCGCGCTTTTGTGTCTGAAAATACCTTATATGTGAGATCCAAGGGATGTGCTTATTTGACAGTGGACGAACCGTTTTGTTATTCCTCGTCGTGATTTCGGCTAAATCCCCAACGTCTTTCACGACGCCAATGACGTCTGTCATCCACGGCTTGAGTCGAGCAACATATATAAAAATGATAAAGGGCATACCACAGACAGCTTCTTTCTCGAGATCAGATAAGCCTGAGAGATGTACGAAATTGTAACGGATGACAGGAACATCGACATCGTGACACTGCAATCCCTTTAGCACCCGATTGATGAGAGTGCAACGAGGAACTCACCTCCTCAATTTCGGTGCCACGGTCGAGACTCAGCTCGTAATCATTTGCTACTATAGAAAACTTTTTCTTTGCAAGATTGACGCGAGCTTTAGAGACGAAATAGACTCGGTTTTCTTGGAGTTTTTCGAACAATTCATCCACCACTGCATTCCAGGCAGTACCCTTTATCTCCCCCGACTCGTCCATCAAGGTCACGCTGAAGAATCGACCTTCCCCTCGCTGGTTAGAATAGTGTCTGATATCGCTCTTTTGCACAACGCGAGCCTTGATGCACCAATTGTTTTGGTAAGGAGTGAGAGCAACTATAGGATAGACGGGGTTGGTGCGATTCATGGCCTGTCGGTTCTGCTGTTGGGGTACAGTCGCAGAGGCCATCGGCGTATCCGCGCCGGTAGATACACCATCTGTCCTTGGTTGTCCTCCTTGTGGGCCGCCCAAGGGGGCAGGGTTGCCGACCTTTGGTGCTTCCCTTTGCAAGACCCTGAGGCCGAGAATGATGACAAGTCTGATGCAATCATGATGAGGACACTAGTATAGTGGTAATACACGACAGACGGACCGCTTTTCCTGAATGGTTTGACAGGACATGTTGTCGATGACAGCAATGGTATGTTTACCAATGCGGTCTTCCTCGACCAGGTGGTTTAATTGCGTAGCCAGCATTGCTTGCAGGAAATGGGCGCTGTCTGAGATGATGATCCTATACCTGTCTGTAGCAGTGTTGTTGGCAGTACCGGAGGTGCTGTTTGGGGAAACCTTTTTGATAGAAAGGAGCTGTAGAGTAGGCTTCGAGTTCCACAGAGACTCGTCATCTTGATCTCCCGCATTGAGTCTTTCGCAAATGCCCGGTGTAAGTGTTGGTACGGTATCGGTGCTCATGAGTGATGATCGAGGTAAACAGTAAGAGTGTGTATTAACGCGCGACCCGCGACGCGATGATTACGGTAACGGTAAATTACATAACGCGTTTATTATATAAGCTCGTGTTATTCCCACGGGTTATCTCCTCCCCACCAAGGTCCGGTTCGTGGCATCTCGTCCTGCTTTGAGGAGCGATGCAACGTTACTTCCCCCTGTGCCTTTCGCACGACCATCACATTGCGCTCCTTGCCGCTCCGCCGCCTCTTCAGGGGTACCTGGTGGCGTTGTGCCTGCCATGGATATGATATAGAGGCAGACGATCCGCATATGGACGTCCCGGAATTTTTTCAAGGCGAGAACGGATAGGTCGTATGATTCCCGTAGCAATGGTGACGTTTTGGCTAGTGATCGAACAGGCACGGGTAGCGCCGCGAGATCCCTGAGATAGGCCTGGTGAAGTCCAGGCATGTAGCGTCTCATGCGTTCCATGAAGCCTCGGTCCGCCTTCTTGTTCTCTTCCGAAGGGGCTGGACTTCTCTTTTGGTGGAGTTGGTGGTCGACATCCAGGAAAATGTCCACTGCGTGTATCATGGAGCTCTGGCCAGCTGACGGTCCTGCGAGATCCAAAGAATCAGAATCTGGAATGCCATCATATATCCACTTGCGAGTCCCGCAATCGCTTCCTCGGAACCATGGCCTGACTTCCCAGTAGAAGCTGTAAGGATCGACGGTGTCCTTCATATTCTGAAGGATATCCGTGAAATCTTGCACCACCGTCGCCATTCGCTTGAGGTCCCTCGCTGTCTTGGCGACAGCGTGGAGGTCCGTGAAATCGGGTAGTTGCGCGTAATCCTCTATGATGCGTAATATTTCCACACCACGAAGCTCCGATTTGGCGTTCCCGATGTGAAAATTCTTCTCTGCGTCGGTAGTGGAAAACGTATGGGCCAAAGAGATGTTGTTAGCAGACATAGGAAGTTTTGGATCTGCTGGCTTTGAGTTCCATAGTACCGTATCCGCGAAAGTAAGCACTGGGGCGATACCGAGTATTCTAGAAATGTTGACTATGGGGATGGCTAGGCACTCGGGAACGTGAATGGGGTCGGAAGTACCATTTGGGGGTTGGGAATGGACAAAGAAGTGTATCAAGAAGGCGAGAACCATGTGGGCACGTTGCAAAAGACGGGGCTCGTTAGCAAGGTGATCGGTATCTAGCAAGGGGAACTAGAAAGTAATGTGTTAGTTGCCTAATATGGCTTAGCAGTAACCATGCTCACAGTCCTAACCCGCTCTCTCCAAGTTTCCCCATATGGTCGCTTGGCTTTCGCACTCTCTCGGGTGTCTTCACCTAAACTGAGCCTTCCTTCTGCATCCTCGAGTGCGTCTTCCCATAACCGGAACTGGCCACTCAGTCTTGGTAGCGGCTCCTGGGGGAAGAAGCCAGTCGAATGATCAACTTGATAGTGCTCCATCTTGAAGCTTGCCGGGGCTTCGGGTTGTTCGGTGTCGAATATTGCCGCATTGAGCACCTGGAAGATGTGCCCAACGGAAACGTAGGGGAGAGGTTGGTGGGGTAAGCCATTGATGAATCTCATCGTGGGGAGTGTGGAAGTTCAGAGGTGTGTATGTTGACAGGTGCTGGACCAACCATGGTGATACGCTTGTGCTTTTATAGCGTTGAATCCAGTCGTTTTTCGTTTCATATACCAGTGCAAGCCCAAAGTACCACAAAGCTCATTCACTTGGCTAGGATTGACGGTTCATCCAAAGCGCCGTGATTTCATCAACCAAAGATGACAATGCATTGCGTGCTATTACAGGTGTATTGATTGCGTCTACCGATGCGATGGGCGAGTCACCTTTCGGAACATAATTTGGACATGGGTGCACTGTCGTATACACGTAGAACTGTTGCCCTGACACAGCCATATGGACCCGGAGTAATGGCCCTAGACCGTTAATTGTTGGACGAGCGTGCTGGACACGAATCTCACTTACAGATACGTTCCCCTCTGCCCAAAACGCACACCCACGTTACCCGTTCGTCGTTCTCGTGGTTGAACTAATAGCAACCGCCCCTGACTCACCAGGTTGGCGCTCGTATTTCCAGCGCCAGCGCATCACGAGTTTCAGACCCCTCCGGTGGCACGTGGCGCTCATCGTTTACTAAAACCGACAGTTAAAACCGACGCCGTGAAACGGACAAAGTAAACATACGGTCATATGTGGGTCCCGTTGTAGGTGTTTGACGGTCAACATATTGAGCAAGGAAAAGGACTGAACGGAAGAACGGCGGCTGTTGTGCACGGTCACGCAGTTGTCACGCTCCTCCACTTACGTACCGGCTACGAGCCGAGGCCTCCAATTACAACCCTTGGTACAGTCCTTTCATTTCCAAGTCACTGCGTTACATACAGCACGGGCCTGGACTGTAGTGGTTAGTAGAAACTATGAGATCTATCTGGGGTGCGCGCCATCGGGATAGCAAAAAGGAACTGGTTTTCATGGCAAATTACCCCCTAGAGCGACGCGATGATTTGATTTGACAGCATATGGCCGCATGGCCACCGCGGCTGAGACCAGGCTTGGCTCATGCTCCGAAAACCAGTTACCTTCCTTGGCGGTATACTCGAGTCTTGGTGCGGTCAGTCTCGACCGAGTGTCACATGCACCGAAACCATAGCGTCTCCAGTGAATCTGCACAGCCGCTGATCGAGTTCTGACTCGCTCGGCGGCATCGGGCCATCAGTGCATCAGTTCGATACGACACGCTAGTGGACGGATTCTGTCTTAAAGAAAGCTTTTTTTCCCAGCAATTCATGTTAAATTTTCTAGTGACGGCTATGTCTACATGTCAGAATGCGACGAATGTATATGGTCCTGGTTCCCACGGAACTGACTCTGTACTGGTGCCAATTCAACCGCAATTGGAGTGTAGACTTGACATACGGAGAATCAATCGCCGTATTTTCGGTAAATGTTTCCAACCAGTGATGAATGAACCCGACGGATGTTCGATGTGCGATGGTGACTCAACAAGTTTCGACTGAGGAACTTGACAGGTCCGGACCGGGCCCGGGGTGCTTCGGGGAGGGGTGCGTGGTGCCCTCCATGTTTGTTGTCCATCAACCAGCTTGCAGCTGACAGAATACGTATGCTGTCCCCCATATTTGTAGGAATGCAGATGTTGCGGTAGATTCTGAACACAAAAATTTTCGGTCCATCTTTAGACCGACGTTCCTGACTAAGAGATTTGACAGTTAGATGAGCTATTATGGGATCGAGTTCGGTTGGATGTAAGCAAGGCGCTGCTGATTTGCCACTCGTTCGTTACAGTAAGTGTCAACTTGATGTCGGTGGCGAGCGGAGACCGGCCCTGCCTTGCACTGGCATTTTGACGAAGCTCTAACACAACGGCCTAAAGGCACAACCCGGTGGCGCAGGCAAAACAAGCTTGGCGGTAGCCATGTCCAAAGTTGGAACAAGGACTGCGCCCAAGTCGATTACTAAACTTATCACGCGGCAGTTTGTGGCGTGCGTCCATTATCAAAGGTGACCGGTCTCCGTAGAGATGCAACGCAGTCATGTCCATGCTCAGAACTGAGATGAACGAAATGAAGCTCGATTCTGACTTTGCCGCGGTGCCTCACAGTCGCCCAAGGAACGTACTGTATCATTCCACGCACCCCAACTACGACGAAGGGAGATGCAATTCGTAATGTGTAGCGTAACTTATCAGGTACACCGCTACAGCTGGGAATGAAATGCGGATGGCATGATCCATGCTGCGCGTCGCCGTTGAGATTTTACTGTCTCCATTGAAGATATCCGTCATTATCGACAGAACACCGTCGGGCTACAACTTCCTGCACTTTCCTAGCCACGCCGTGTTTCCCCCTTCGAAGACTTTCGGCTTTTGCAATGAGCTCTTGCAATGTAAGCGCCCCTGACCCGCTAGACGTGTGGCTGCCTTTGACGAGTGCTTGGAGTTCATCTTCGGATGGTAAACCGTATCGTAAGAAGGACTTAGGGTGAGGATGGCTTTGCTGCAACGCCTCTGGGAGTCTCAGTTGCGGCGGGTCAGCGCGTGGGGTGAAAAATGACGCCTCGATGCTAGCCGCGTCCACATTGTCGAGAGAAGCTGGTGACCAAGTCGGACGACTGGTTTCCTTTTTTAGTATCACAGAGGTAACTCCCGTATAGAAATCGGAAGAAGCGCCGTGCTGGTTATAAGTCAGATGGTCGTATAGAGATGAATTAACTAGAGTACTGACACAGAATGCAGTTGCGATATCGAGCTCCATCTTGAGAGATTCTAGGAGGCCAAGCAACTTGCCCTTCCTGATGGCCGCAAGAGCAATGTTGAGGCTGGTTGGACTACGTTCTTCCAGTATCGTAAGAGTATCCGTTGCCCATTGTGCAACGCCAACACCCGTGTCGTTGGTCGTGAAGTTTCGCAACGTTGTAATGATGTCTTCAACCGTTTCCTGGGAAAATGCCGAATCCAATGCTATACGGATCGCGCCACTAAGAGGAGAGATCGGATCTGTAGGCTCTATGTCATAGTGAAGGTATTCGATTGCTTCGTCAACTTGAGCAAAAGTCGGTTTTTCAAGAGCTGTGAGGCTCTCTAGTAGCAAGGGTACGCGCGCAGACGGGATATAATGAGTCGCAAGACCGTGCTCGCTGTGGTTGGCCGGTGAGCAACTATGAACGCGGACAGGGAAACAGCTTACAACGCGGCACGACCCGCCAAAGAAGTCCCGGTGAGAGCAAGGTACGTTCCAATCTGGCCGTCGAGACGAGACAGGTAGTAGGAGGCACCGACGTCTGGGAAAAACCCAATCTTTGTTTCAGGCATTGCGATCGTACATTTCTCCGTAGCGACTCTAAATGGAGCGGGCAACGCCAGACCAAAACCGCCACCGACTTCATGCGGAATGCGTCAAATCGGGAAAGTGAAAGCGAAAAAACGAAACACGGACAAGTTAGCCCATCCATAATGGCCACATACGGCTTCGACAAGTTGGCAAGGAAGTAATCTAGGCCGTATCTAGATGACAGTTAATATGAATCGATGGAATGCACTTGATTCGTACTCGCGCTGAAAGAAATCGACGGCTTGAAGGCGCGCGTCTTCACTTGTCGCGTATTCGATAACGCCTGACGATCCTATTTGTAAATGGGGAGCCAAGGGTGGGGATAACGGCCCACTGACCAGCAACGTCACCGCCGGCGCAGAAGGCTTTGCCTGCACCGGTGCCAACAATAACTCCACAGAGCTCGGAATCGTTCCATTGCTGAAATGAATGAAGTGTTTGTTCGAGCCGCAACACGCGGCACGGCATGAGTACGTACTTGAATTCGAGATGCTAAGGTTGTGAGCATTGGTGTATTGAGGGCATTGTATTTGGCTGTGCGGTTGAGGATGAATTTCCGGACAGCAACATTGTCCTCGAATTTGACAAGCGGCTAGAGAGCTCTCCATTCAGAAAAATAACGCGTGACGTAGCAGGGAGACTAGTGACTTCTTCGGGCAGCGTGGTCATATGCCTGGCTATGACGTCGAGCCTACGAGCAGCAGAGAGGAATCTGCTGCTGGGCATTCGCGGAAGGAAGAGCATATTCCTGTGCAACAAGCTGCCGATCGGGCACCGAGTTGAACAGCAAACGGTGAAATGACTTCCCCGGTTGCTGTTCCCGTTCCCTTTCCCGGGGCGGCCCGCCACTGGGTCAACATGCTTTCTCCTTCGGGTATCACGATCGAACCAACTGTCAGTATCCTCCCATCCGTTGGCACTCGGTTCGTTCTCTCGGGCCACATTGGGACCATCAGATACGTAGGGCAAGTGGATGGGACCAACGGTGTATGGCTCGGTGTAGAATGGGATGACCGAAATCGAGGAAAGCACGACGGCATCAAGGATGGAAAGCGATACTTCTCCTGTTTGTGAGTTCATACGACATCCCTGTATCAGCCACTCCGTCACGATCGCATCTTTACTTAGGACACCTCGGACGGGATCTTTCATTCGCCACCTCCCATCTTTGCAGGACTACGGGAAGACCTTTCTTAGCGCGCTCATCGACAAATACGTCGAGCAGCCCCGTGGTTCCGACACCAGTGAAACTGTTGTACTTGGCTCTTCTAACGGAGCAATTCACGTCGAGGCTGTCAATTTGGATAAAATTCGCGAGAAGTTCTCCGATCTTCGGCGACTGCAGCAGATCGGTCTAGACAAGGAGGGTGTTTCGCAGGCCGACCCTCCCGGTGAACTTCGCAACAGATGCCCCAGTCAGTCTTTCTATAGTTGGCATTCCCTCCTGATATCCAAATTGTCGGCCAAGACATCAGGGGCGTCGACCTATCATACAGCCTAATTCCAAGTTGGGACATTGTCGGCCTGATCGCCATCGAACTGCCGTCCCTCGAGCGCCTTTCCCTGAAGTATGTAGTACTTGTGCATGCGTTCTACACACCTCGTTCATCGCCTTGTCGATAGCAACAATCGTTTGCAGCCACCGGACAAGTTGAAACCCGGAACAGATGCGTTTTCGCGTCTCACAGAGCTGCAGTTGAATGGCACACTCATGAGCTGGCAAGCCATCATGGATGTCATCACTCTGATGCCCCACTTGCAGCGAGTGGAATCGGGTTATAACCACCTCCAAAACTTGTCATCTGTGCCACAAGGTGGCCCAGAGCCACTTCTTACTACATTGAACCTTGATAGCAATCAGCTCTCTGATTGGGCCGAAACGTGTCAAGCATTGACGTCTTTTCCCAAGTGCTCCACATATCATCTTAAATCATATCCCTTTCGTTGATCGTGTACCAGGCTTGTTCGACTCATCTTTGCTTCCAATCCGTTCGAATCCATACCCGTTCCAGCTGGGCGCTCCGTACCCTTAAGATTGACGAATCTGTCCCTTTCCTCTACCCGTATCTCCGAATGGTCGTCGATCGACTCATTGAATCTCTGGTGCCCTCAGCTCGAGTCACTTACCTTGAATGGGACTCCCTTAGTTGAAGGTGCGATTCCACGGGATCCGAAATTAACCACCATTTTTCGTAGGGTAACTTGATCCGTGCTTCCATACTCATAGACCCGCAAATGGATCGAGTCTGGCAACAAGTAGTCATCGCCCGTTTGCCTAGACTCCGGTTCCTTGACGGCACATCTGTCAGTACATTCCACCAGGCACAGCCGCCACTGCCTGGCGCCCTTTTTTTGTTTTGTTTTTACAAATATACGCTGACAATTGCGCTTCCGTCGCGCTCAAGATTAGCGAACGTCAGCGTGTTGATGCAGAACTCCTTTACCTCTCCCGCACTGGCCGAGAATTCTTTCCGTCGGATGATGCGCGCGCCGTCGCACATCCACGTTGGACAGAGCTGTGCAAACGTAAGTCCACGACGTCCCATTCTTCATTCTTCGTGTCTATCTATGGGATCGTTTGGGGCGTCTGACCACTATTTCGATGATCGCATCACACCCCTTTGTTTTGCCGCGGTATTTGATACTGAACGATCGCCAGTGCACGGAACACCCATTATAACATCAGACAAAAAGAATAAGGACGACAAGCTCAAGAACCATCTCATCGGTTTGCGTCGAATTCTATCGGCGATACCGTTTAACATTGACGGCCAATTACCTCCGCAGAGATCAGGGCTAGTCTTTCGTCAATCAGCCCCCCGCCATCGACGCCATCGCCGCTGAGTTCGACTGAAACTGTGAAAGTGTTGCCATCAGCATCGCTGCGCATCCTACGTCTAAAGTTATTGAAGTTATTTCAAACCCCTCGAGGCACAGAGTGCGAGCTATGGATACGTATGGTAAATGGGGAACTTGCACCTCTTGGAGATATCGGAGGGGCGGATGATGACAAGGAGATCGATTGGTGGCTGGAAAATGATTCCGAGGTTGTGCTTTGCACCAAGAATTAGATTGCTAGTCGATGAATTCTACTTTTTTTAGGAGCTGAGGCAGGGCAGTAGGCATGGACCCGATGTCCCTCATACAGAGAGATGGAGTAATATACACGCCCAGGATGGAAACGGATGCATTGTATTGATTAATTGGCTATGTACAATAATCATGTAACCAGAAGTAGAGAAATACGCACTGGGTGGATTAAACTGTCCTGCTGCGGCCAATATACTATATGCTAGTGGATGCGCCGAGTTGCCCAATTGCAGGTGTTCCCACGCTTCGCAGTTCAGTCCACTTCGCGATTGACTAGGCGGAGCTGTATCAGCTAGTGTCAGATTCCAAGTAGTACAGCCATGGCCAACCACGCAAACCAGGGATTCCAATACCGACGCATGGGACTTGACCCACTTGACACGGAACATAACCCGCCTTATAATAAATTTGACCGTACATCCTCGCACTCCGTGATCCACAAAGGAAGGTACACCACGAAAGCGCCCTGGCCTCTCCCCGCCTGCGGCAAAATATGGTGATTCTTCAAGAATATGCATCTCCAGCCGTCTATGGATGGATGGCCTCGTCTGAACATGTTTATTCGCCAATCGCCACTGCGTCTTGAGCCAGATGCAGGACTTGATGAACTTTACGTCTTGGATTGGGCCAACCCGGAAAAGCCACGACCACGATCAGAATTCTACGAGACCTCGTGCACAATGCCAACGCCAACGGGCTAACATGGGAGCAGTTCGACTGGAGATACGCGCGATAAAAGGAGCAAAGGAAGCTGATGAAAGCAAGAAGACCTCATCCGTCGGGGGGATCAGTCGCCCGTTCCGTCCCTTTAATTTTGCTTGGCCCACGGATCCGACCACTCGACACCCGCCTTCAACGCCACCCGCCGTCCCCATTGTGTCTGGAAGCCCTGTCGTCGTACCGATCTTCCTTTTCGTCGCGGCGGCGATCGTCCCTGCGGTCATCCCTACGACGATCATAATAAGGGTCAGGTCCTCTCCGGTCATCATAGCCTCCCCGTCGGTCATCGTACCCTACAGGCCTTTTATCTTCGTAATCCCTCCGAGGAGGTGACCTGGGGCGACGATCATCTTCGCCACGACGGGGAGGAGAGCGGGATCTGTCGCGCCGGACGGAAGCCCTTTCTTCACGGTAACGATCATGGCGATCGTCACGGTAACGCTCATCTCTATAACGATCGTCCCTGACGCGTTCATCCCTCTCGCGATATTCACGGCGATCATCCCGACGGTAATTATCAGGATTGCGCTACTCAACGTGTTGAGAAAATACCTCCGCTCGCTTGACGGAAGAGCACTCACATCGGCGTACAAATCAACTCGAACAGGCTGACCACGGAGGTCTTTGCCGTCCAATTCCTTGACTGCACGTTCGGCATCCTCACGGTTTAGGTATTCAAGAATCCTGACCAGTCATATTAGCATTGGGGAAAGAGTCGAACGAATGGCATGTACCCTTGGCCAGGGGTGTCACGATCAATATCGGCGAAGGAAACATTTCCAGCTTCGCGACCGAAGTCCTTGAGATCCTATACGAGTAAGAGGAGAATGTCCCTATTGTCAGCATACAGCCCAAAAGAACCAATCGCATGCCAGAGTGGAACTCCGTGGGACCCGGCCAAACCATCAATTGAACGTTTTTGTTGCTCGAGAAGCTGGGTAAAGTATAAGTGAGAAATCATCGCACCTGCCAACTAGTGTCCCTGGAGATGCCCAGAACGAGAAGTCGGATCCCAGGGGGTCTGCGAGAACGCACTGGAGCGCTAGAATGGCATAAGTATATCTCTCGATATTTCCCTTAAAATAATTTCGGAATACCCATATCTATCCTCGTGGGGTTCACGGCGAGGACGGGACTCCTTGGCAAATTCAACAACAATGCTATGAATTGGTTTCCATTTAGTCAGCGATAAGAGGAAAAGAATATAGGTATACTTCTGGCCCATAAAATTTTTGCCATTGAAATGATATAAAGCATCCTCGGCGTCCTTGGACATAAAGTCAACTTTAGACATAGAAATACGAAAACAAAGCATACTCTAGCACTTTCAAATTCAACGAATCCAAAGCCTGAAAGGATTCAGAGTAAGCCTCATAGGCCAAACAACGAATACTGCGACTGACCAGTCATGACACGACAATCAATAATTTTGCCGTATCCGTCGAAGAATTTGGACACATCTTCGGACCTGGTGTCCGGAGGAAGCTCTGTAAATAATGCTGATGAGGGGACAATGATTGTTGGAACATGAAAATACACGTACTTCCGAGGTAGAGACGGCGAGACATGGCGATGAGGGAGGAAACAGGTGGTGGGGGCAAACTTCGAACCCAATAATCCACGCGGAGTTTGAAAGCGCGGCCAAACATGGCACGCGATCTCACACAATATTACGTAACGCAGTACAGTATCTCGTTATTTCATTTCGTGGCTTCATGGCAGTCGACACCTCGATTCGATACTCAAGATTAGCTTATTTCGCGATAAATAACATGGAATTGAAAAGCATATATAGCGGAGATCGAGGTGTGTTCAGTGCTGAGCCCAGTTGATGGTATTAATATCGATTCCCTCCTGCACCATCTCCCAAAGAGGGCTCATGTCACGCAGCCTCTGCACGGTCGTGACTATTTTTCCGATGACAAAATCTATCTCCGCCTCAGTCGTGAAACGACCAATACCGAAACGAAGTGACGAATGTGCCATGTCCTCAGCAGCACCTACAACAAGGCGTTAGTATCGTAAATTAACCAAGTAATATGCATTTACTGACCCAGTGCGCGAAGAACATACGAAGGTTCCAATGACGCCGAGGTGCATGCGCTTCCTGAAGATAAGGCGATATCCTGCAGACATATCGCTTCCATAAGTAGACCCTAGCATCGCATCACAAATTCACTCACCTTCAGAGCCATTAACAGACTTTCACCTTCTACATATGCGAAGCTGAGGTTAACGCATCCGGGATAGCCATTGGGGTCACCGTTTCGGACTACATGTTCAACTTTCTCATTGATACCTTTGATGAGACGTTGTGATAGTCGTGTGACCCAAGCATGGTCTCTCTGTGGTGCCCCGTCAGCAAACATCAGAAATCGTTTAACAAATTGTCCTGGCCAACGCTCAGCACCCCTGCACGAGAGTCACAGCATGGCCGGCTAGAAGGTTCACCAGGTATGGTTACCTCGAGTTGCCACCCGCTCCCAGCAAAGCTGGCATGCAGATTTACATCATCGCGTTATTCAAAAACTGCACTCACCCCCATCTCCTGCTTAGCTATTCTTGCTGCCTCGCCCATGCCGACAACAAGTGAAGCGGGTACTGTCCCGCTACGCAAGCCCCTTTCCTGACCACCACCACTTAGGATGGGTTCCAACCGTACTCGGGGTCGCCTTCTGACATAAGCTGCCCCAATACCTTTAGGGCCGTAAAGTTTATGCCCCGAGATACTCATAAGATCTACGTTCATGGCGTTGACATCGAGGGGGATCTTCCCAGCAGCTTGTGCAGCATCCGTGTGGAGGTATATACCACGATGTTTGCGTGCAATGGCACCTATCTCCTTGATTGGTTGGATGACGCCTGTCTCGTTGTTGACTGTCATAATAGAAATCAACGAGGTGTCGGGTCGGATTGCATTCTCAAGCTCTTCTAGAGAGATGACGCCATTCCTCTGCACGGGGAGGTAAGTAACGTCAAAGCCTTCCTCCTGCAATTTTCGACATGAATCGAGAACGCATTTGTGTTCCTGTAAGAAACAAAAAGGTGAGCGAAATTGAGGACAGTGACGTGGAAGACAAACAGTCTGAGTGGTGATGACATGTCTCTTCTTGTCCTTGTGAAAGCGTGCTATGCCTTTGATGGCCATGTTATTGGATTCCGTAGCGCCAGACGTAAAAATGATGTCCTTCGGATCAGCACCAATCAAATCGGCGATGTGCTAGAAGGATTAATGAGAACAGGAAATGTGGTGAGTGAGCGTGCAAAGGCGAACCTTCCGTGCATCCTCCACTCCCTTCTCCGCTTCCCACCCATATGCATGTGTTCGACTATGTGGATTTCCATACTGGTCCGTTAAATAGGGAAGCATAGCATCCAAAACGCGCGGGTCTAATGGCGTGGTGGCCTTGAGGTGGTCAGACAGTTGCGTTTACCCAAAACGACATAAGCTCATTTACCTGCATGTCAAGGTAAATAGGTCGAGTCTTTTTGGTAATTCCATCCTCTCGCTGTGGTAATTCGAGCTTGAAGCCAAGCATGTCTGTAAGGGGAGATTAATTTCCTACGCAGACTTGGTTTGAGGGGATGATGAATACCGGCTCTAGGCGCGAAATGGCTTTCATCCTGATAGGCCGACGGGACATCGACGACACTTGCTCTATCAGCACCGGAAGGTTGAACATAAGTGCGCTTTGCAAGAGAAAGAGCGGGTGTGAGACGAGACTTGTGAAGAGTAGCACGGCGAGTAAGGAGGCTTCGGGACACTCTTGACGTTGGTAACATGGTGAGGAGCAGGTGGAGTGTCAGGGCAAGACCGAAGTTTGGGTTATTATTCATCACGGATAAATATTTATCAGATAATCGGCCGCTCCACATTTCTCGGTTTTGAGTTATTCCTCCCCGTTGCCAGCAGCGCACGGGATGATATTTATTCCATACGATAACTGAATAATTCTGTCGACTCGGGTGCAGACAAACACTCTACTCATTTCCATTTACCTCGGCACAATCCCCAAAAACTTACACTATAGACTTTCCCTGTCGTCTGGCATTCCTTTACTTTTCGCTCAACTCAGATACGCCGGGCAGTACCTTTCTCAAACATCAGCGCGATCCACCTCAGCACTTGTCAAAAAGAGTTAACTTGCCTTTCCTTCAAGCAGCTCGAGACTGGCGCCACCTCCCGTGCTTACATGGCTGAGGCTATCTTCGGCTCCATATTGCGCAGCTAGTGTGGCCGTATCTCCTCCCCCTACGATGACGACGGCGCCATTCTTGGCGGCTTCAATATTGGCATCAAGCAGTGCCTTCGAACCTGCGGCAAAGGCAGGGAACTCGAAAACACCTGGAGGACTGTGATGGCGCATGAAAAGGCCCGTGAGACTTAATGTAAGCAATCACTAACCCGTTCCATAGAATGGTCCTTGCAGAAAGTACGGCCTCACGAAATATTTCTCGGGTCCTTGGGCCAGCGTCAAGGCCCATCCAACCATCGGGTATGCCTTCCTCGTCGGTCGCCGAACCAGTCTGGTCAGAAGTGTTCTGTTAGCATATAACTGCAGCGTGCGAGGGTGAAGCGCACATTGGCGTCCTTGTCGAATTTGTCCGCAGTGACATAATCCACAGGGAAAACGAGTTGTACATTATTTTGCCGCGCCTTTTCTACGAGCGCTTTGACATTTTTTGAACCAGCTTCGTCAAACAGGGAATTTCCGATCTAAATTGTATTGTCATGAATACGTTCAAATAACTCTCAGTGTGCTACTCACAGAGACATTCTCGAGTTCCCTTTTAAAAGTGAACGCCATGCCACCACATATGATGAGCGAGTTAACCTGAAACTCGTTTCTGTGTTAATTCTCTCAACTGGCAACAATCTGAATGACCTTGTCGAGCATGTTATCGATGAGTTGGATTTTGTCAGAAACCTTGGCACCACCGAGAATGGCGAGGAAAGGTCTGTCTGGGCTCTCCAGAGCCTTCGCAAAGAACTCAAGTTCTTTCTTGACAAGGAAGCCTGCGGCACGCTGGGGCAATTTGACTCCGACCATGCTGGAGTGGGCGCGGTGGGCGGTGCCAAATGCATCGTTCACGTATACGTCCCCAAGCCTCGTGAGCTGTTCGCGAAATTCAGTAACCTTGGTAGGGTCTGCCTTTGTTTTCTTCCCATCCTTGTCTTTGACAGAGCCTTCTTCCTCGATATGAAAGCGGAGATTCTCTAAGAGGATGACAGAGCCGTTGTTGGCGGAGGAGACTGCGTTCTCAACGTCTGGCCCTACACAGTCGTTCAAGAAGGTGACTGGCCTATTATCCAACAACTGGGACAACTCGCGAGAGACGGGCTCGAGGGAGTACTTTGGGTTCGGCTTTCCATCCGGGCGCCCGAGGTGGGACATGAGGATGACGGCCCTTGCGCCTTGATATTTGTGGCCCCAGTCAGAGCCGGCAGTGCGTGTTAGAGGCATAGACCCACCGTTATCGAGTGCATACCTAATTGTAGGTAGAGCGGCGACGATGCGCTTGGATGATATGAGGACTCAGAGAAGTGAGCAGCGCCGATAAGAGCATACATACGGCAGGATTAGTTATTCTTCCATCCTGCATGGGGACATTAAAGTCAACGCGAATGAGAACGCGCTGGTTTCTGAGATCAACGTCGGTAATGGCGAGTTTGTTGGAGAGCGACATGGTCTGTATGAGAGAGGGAAAGCATTTTTCTGATTATCGGACTCCTATTTATCTCTAGTTACGCAACCCGCGCCCACCGGAATTTCTACTCGCGTACCACCACCTTCAACATCACCTTTCCCGCTTTACTCCGTAATCGGACCGGTGCGCTACGCTTCTTACCTCGAGCTAGCCCGACGTTAGGCATGGCCACTCCAGACCCTCCTCCAAACTCTCTCGGTCTGGATCTCACTCACCCCGAACCTCCCGTCGACTCTCAGTCCACGGTAGCATCCCCGCAATCGCCTCAGCCAACGACACAATTATCTACTGATACTGCCAGCCCTACCACCCCCGATGCCGCTGCTGCGGAAACGAAAGCGATCAAAGTCGACGGTGCCACCAAGTCCAATGTATCAAAGAAGGCCCCATACGTTAACCCCGAGCGCGTCAAGACGGGCGGTTTGCCAAGGGTAAGCCTCGTCTCGCTCTAGCTACATCTCCACATATTTTACCGATTCTCCGTGTTCAGGACAAGTTGACGGATGAGGAACTCGCCGAGAGGATGGCTCGAATGAGAGAGCAAAATGAGAAAATCAAACAAAGGAGACTCGTCAGTCGACCATGTGTTCACCCTTCACTTTTACATGCCTCACACCAAATTTCAGGACGTCGCGGCAGACGAGGATGCATTCAAACAGACTCAGGTGGCGGAACGACAGCGACAAGCGCAAATGCGAAAGGTACAAGAATCGGTTAACCGCACACGCGAGCAAAGTGCTCGGCGAAAGATGGATAAGATACAGAGTAGGGAATGGGATTCGGATAAAAAAGCGGAGCGGTGGCAACCTGCTGCAAGGCCTGAACAGCCCACGACACACTCATCGGCCTCAACTACACGGACTAATATCGGAGATGGGGATGTCAAAACCGAAGCCTCGCCGACTGTGAACCCGCGCGAGGAGAGGAATCGACGGGGGTCGGGGAGGCGCGGACGTGGCCGCGGAAGAGGGAGGGGTGAAGTACGTGACAGAGCCCCGCCGGCAAGCGTTCCTCAGACTGTGGAGGAGGAGAACGTGGAAGAGAAGGCGGCAGAGAAGGTGGAGGAGAAAGTGGAAGAGAAGGTGGTGGAGAAAGTGGAAGAGAAGGTAGTGGAGAAAGTGGAAGAGAAAGTGGAGGAGAAAGTGGCGGATAAATTGGAGGAGAAAGTGGAGGCGTAGGACTGGCGTAGGCAAAGTGATTGATTATATAATATACCCTACTTGTACGAAATAACTCTTTCTCTCGGGTTGGACTTTTCTCATACGTATGTCTAGCACTCTTCAATTCTGGAAACCCGGGACATTAGGGCCAGGTAGCTCTCTCGATAGAACATCGGGTGAGGACGATGGTTTTATACCAACCGCTGTCCCACCACAAGCGCAATCCATCCAAGCACAAAGAGACCGGTTACCGATCGCGAAGCACAGTTAGCAATCCTTCCACTTTCTGAGGTGCCAAGCTTGCGACGAGTACTTTCATTTCAGAGGAGAACCTTATGTATTGTGTAGAGAACCACCAAGTTGTTATCGTCGTTGGGCAAACCGGGTGTGGCAAGACGACTCGTATGTTGTGTTCTGACGATACACAAAGGTTCCTCCAGTGATCATTAATAATTTTTAGAAATACCACAATACCTACACGAGAGCGGGTGGTCCTCCGGGGGCAGAGTCATAGCTTGTACACAACCCCGTCGTGTCGCGGTCACCTCTGTAGCTGTCCGTACAGCTTACGAGATGGGCTCAGTGGTGGGTGAAGAGGTTGGTTGATTGCTTGTCGCAAAATTGTGAGCTGTTTCTGAACATTTGCCAGGTGGGGTATACTATACGCTTCGAAGATGTCAGCAGTAGGGAGCTCACACGCATATGTTACATGACGGATGGCATCCTCTTTCGGGAAGCCTTATTAGACCCCCTATTAAGTCGCTTCAGTGTAATTATGGTATGTGTTACTTTACGTGTCTTTGATCAGTGCTGATACAAGTTTCCAAGGTTGACGAGGCCCACGAGCGTAGTGTGTACACCGACTTACTTCTGGCTATTCTTAAAAAGTTTGTCGTGTCTCCCTACTTGACTTGCCTTGATACCAACGCAGTTTACAGAGTTTGTCGAAAACGGCCCTCATTGCGGGTGATTGTGTCTTCTGCAACTCTGGATGCCACCGCTTTCCTAGAATTCTTTTCATCCCCCCCCGAACCGATTAGCTCCATTATTGCGAGCCTGGAGGGGAGGGCATATCCTGTCCAGATAGCTTATTTGGAGGAACCAACTGAAGACTACGTACGCAAAGCCGCGGAGACCGTGATCTCCATACATCGACAGGTTGGTTCCCTCCCCCTTCTTGTGTGTGAAGTCATTCCAACGCAATCAAGCATGGCAAAGGAGACATCCTGGTCTTTCTAACTGGTCGCGAAGAAATAGACAGGTGTCTGGAAGAGCTACTGGATGGGATATCTTCGTCTGTGACTTTAACTCGATGCTTCCTGGAAGTGAACTCATCAGGCCCTCTCCAGAATCCCAGAAAGTAAACTGCAACTAAGACCTATGGCCTTGCACGCTGGCCTCGCTATGAGCGAACAAATGGAGGTTTTTTCACCTCCTCCACCAGACTGTAGGAAGGTTGTAGTAGCCACCAACATTGCAGAGGTCAGTCCTCGCCCATTACTATGGGCTCGTCTTGATCTTTCCACTTTCTCAGGCGAGTATAACTATTGAGGGCATCAAGTTTGTCATCGATTGCGGCTTTGTAAAGGTTGTTTATATTCCTGACTTTCAGACATCACCACGTTAACCGTCCCGGTCAAAGGTCCGCATGTACGACGGTTCTATCGGGCTGTCATCATTAAAAGTCGTTCCTATATCTCAAGCGTCTGCAATCCAAAGGGCAGGAAGAGCTGGTCGGACCTCCGAAGGGTTGTGCTATCGCCTATTCACTTTTGTCAACTACAATCAGTTGTCTGCTGTCACTATGCCAGAAATCATTCGCACAGAACTTTCCACCGCCATTCTTCAGCTAAAGGCCTTGGGTATTGACAACTTTATGAAATTGCAATGGTTGACTATCCCTCCATCTGAATCAATTGCTCAAAGCCTCAGCTCTCTAATGATTCAGTCCGTGATTGACGACGACGGTCGCCTAACACCTCTTGGCACAAAGGTGGCGGAGATTCCCTTAGATGTCAAGGCAGCTTGCATGGTAACCTTATTCGATGATGACGACCTACAAAAGCTAACACATACTAGTTGCTCAACTCTCAGAGGTTCAAATGTGGGGAAGAAATCCTGACGATCATTGCGATGACAGCTGTTCAGGTATTGATCCCCCTTGCGATCCATCTGCACATGAATAATAATTCTTCCAGGATGTTTTCATTATCCCCCAAGGCGCTGCTGGGGCCACTGCCGAACTTGAACGTAGAAAGTTTACTGCTGAAGAAGGGGTATGTGGTGCCACTTTAATTTTATGCGTCTATAATTCTGAATTTTGCAGGATCATCTCACGTTGTTGAATGGTTCGTTTGTGCCCTGTTGGGTACTTCCATGTCCTGACATTCTACCTAGCGTACAATGCCTTTGTTAGTCATGGGAAGTCCTCCTCGTGGTGCAAATCCCATGCACTATCCTTCAGAGCATTATCCCGCGCTGTGTCAATTCGTGCTCAGTTGAAGAAATACATGCAACGCTTTGATATCTCGATAGAAAGTTGTCAAGGAGATGCTAAACGCCTGAGGCAGTGCCTGGTCAACGGATACAAGCAGAATGGCGCACGGTGGGTTGCTGATGGGACATACAGATCTATTCGAGGCAACACGGTAAATATTCTTTAGAACTTCCTTAAGGATCCCTATTCAAGGCGAGGCAGGTGTTACATGTTCACCCCAATTCCACTCTCTTCACGAGAAAGCCATCATCAGGTTGGGTTATCTTCCACGACATCGAAGAGACCAAGAAAATACAGTGCGTCTTCAAGCTTCTGGCTGGTGCCACTTCATCGATAACGCTGATAATTAGGATGTCCATTATAACTGAGGTTGAACCAGAATGGTAAGTTGCTTGCATGACACGTCACATCTGCCCGTGTGCTTCACATCGTATGACAGGCTATTAGCCCAAGAAAATGGACCTCCCGTACATGCTTAGAAGACCTAAGGGGCATCGTATACTAAAACAAGAGCACAAACTACATTCTTCTTTGGTTGACCTGTCTCACTTGCCAAGGGCGCGATCAACTGGGTGGCTAAGTTTCGCAATCTGGTCCACTACTATAGCTAGGAACAGTGTCCACTCCAAAGCTTCAAGGATTCGATTCCAAGGAGGAAGATACGGTTTTGAACCCATGGAGAGTGAGGAGATGGGGTGTTACTGTGTCGGTGTTTGGTGCAAGCAGTTTTCAAACTCGTACCATTTTCTATGGGGTTTCTGTGCCCGCCGATACACTTCTAGGTCATCACAGTTGATGTGTACATGATAGTGGACATCCTTTATAGGACAAAGAATATATGATAGTGTACATGAAAAGTTGTGATGGAGCGCTTGAAGCGAAAAGATAGGCAAAGGGGTCCAAAATGATGTCGGCCGTCGGAGCCAGAGCCAACTTGTGCAGGAACTTGTCAGCCCCAACCCGTCACCACCACTACGTGTAACTTTTCCGTTATAACGTAGCAATTCCCCTCAAATCTCGTAGGTACGACTCGCCTTCTGTTGAATTGTCAGTGCTCATAGGATTTTCTCGATTTACGTAGAATGACATCGGTTGCGAGCATCCCCGTTTACATGCTACCAGGTGCACCACCTCTGCAGCCACCTCGGTCTGCGCTGGAAACAGGGGATCCAAACCTAGCGACCGAAGTTCTTCCTGCTCCCCCGACACTGTCTTCTGTCCTTCAGGCTTCGAGCAAGCGAGATCCCAGAAAGCCCGCTCCAGCCATGTCCTACCTACCCCAACATGACCCTGGTACTACCTACGCCGGCGTCCTGACCGGTCCCATTATTGGCAGTCTGGAAAGTGTACCAGAGGTGGACGGCCCAAGGCGAAAACGAGTGCGGCTAGACAAAGGGTGCGTGTTGATGTGCTTTCATGGTACCCCCCTACGTTGTCCTTTCACGCTACTTCCGAAACTTCCTCTCAGCTCCTTTCATCTAAATAATCGCTGACTCCCTTTGCACTAGGTGCCTTTCGCAACTTGCACAGCGGGCATCACCCCGTGGCATGAATACCCCGCCGCACGCAGTGCCAAGTGCCGATGCCCTCGAGCACTTGACCGCGGCACAGATAGAAACGGATTCTCAGGCTAATAGCTGGGACCCCGAGCTCGTTTCTCGGGCCAGTTCGGTCGCCTTCGCTGAAGATGTGCCTTCAGGTTCAAAGGTTGCTCGTACCAAGGAGAAAGGCAAAGGAAAGATCAAGGAAAAGGACTGCGATAAGCCGGGCAGTAGGGTCAAGGAGGAGCCACTGAGTGCTACACTCCCGCTTTTCAACAACCTCTCTTCTGCGGTAATTATTTTCACTTATTATCTGTCACTGCTTTCTCATTTTCGCAGCGGAATGAGGACCATTGTTCTGCATGTCGTTCCTTAGGGTCCTTGGTCTACTGCGATGGCTGCACTCGAGCTTATCACCTTTGGTGTCTGGATCCGCCTATGGAGGCAGCGGACATTCCGGAGGGAGAGAGTAGATGGTTTTGTCCTAGCTGTGAAGTACACAAGGTAAGGGGATAGATGCCAAACGTAGCCGAACCCATTAAGTATTGTTCTCTTGGACGACGTCAGAATCCCCCATCAATGCCACCGTCGTCGTTATTATCCCCTCTAGTTCATCATGTCCAGAGCAGTCCGCCTGTGGAATTTCAGCTTCCCGAAGATATCCGTACTTATTTCAAGTTTGGTGAGTGTCGGGAAAACTACGTCGTGATTGCCTAACCGTGTGACTTTTTTAGTGGGGAGCAATCCACGAGGGCACTACGTGGATACTTCGATGATTAAGGCACCTCGCCTCAAGTGCGTGTCTTTTTGGAGCCTCGCTCACGAATTACCGTTGACTTTCTTTCACTAGTCGGTATGGTCAGATGGAATATCGCGATCCTTACCGCACGAAGGACAAGAATGGTGCCCCAGTGCTTTGTTTTAGATGCGGCACATCCGCACTTCCCCGACACATGTCCCAGGATACAACGAGCTCTGAGACGAGGTCGCGGCGGCAGAGCTCACATGAGACTGAATCAGAAAAGTGGAGGAGCATAGTCTCCTGCGACTTCTGCTCACTTCACTGGCACCTGGATTGTCTCAACCCGCCTTTGCTTACGATGCCCTCGTTGGACAAGAAATGGATGTGCCCAAACCATGCGGACCACACACTTGTAAGTACTTTCACCACGTTTACAACCATCCCTTTTCTGAACCAGGGACAAAGCGGATCAAGCACCGGATCCCAAGGCAAAATCCCCCAATGATAGACGTGGTTCGGCCTGGGCAAGTCAATAATGGGAACATAGAAATTCTCGACATTGAGCCGTCATCAACATATGACAAAGTCGCCGTAGACGAAGTGTTCATCAATGGGAAGAGATATCGTGTGCCTGAGCGCATTATCAAACTTGACTTTTGGGACAAGGTCTATGGGCAACACGGCCCTACTCAGAGGTCCGCGCAGGCGCACACGTTCTTCCGACAATTTATGAAAAGGTCTGACAGGTCCAAGAATGGCGCTGATGTACCTCTATCCCCGCTTACGTCTTTGAGTTCTTTGGATGGTGATGAGAACGAGGGGAACAAAAATCCTCTACGGGGAATGGGCGTCGAAGATGTTCGGCTCGCTTTGGTAGGCTACACACATGCAGTGCTATCGAGTATTGTTAATAACATCATGGCTAGATGCTCGTAGACATGGCGCAAACAGGGCTCTCAAAAGAAGAACAAAATTGGCCCACATCTTCGCTGAAACAGGCTCAGGGTCTTTCCAAGGACGGAGTAGACTATGAAGGACATCCGGATTCTGCGTTATTCTCAATGACTCGCTCAGAATCGAGCCCATCTGCTGAAAAGCATGTAGAAAGAAGTTCTGAACGTAAGCAGCCAGCACGGGCATCAAAGCGCGACATCGTATTCGTAAGTATACATCAAATATCATTACGTAGCGATACTGAGATTGAAGCTGACCCGCAGTCTGCGGCCCTCTTTGAGAGCAATGGTTCGGGTGATGAAGAGCAAGGTGTATCTACATCAAGACGACCCGCAGCTACTGCGGCTGCTATTCGAGAGCGCAAACGGAAAGCTGCGAGAACGCGTCATCTGCGAAGTCAACAACGGTCGACGACTCGTGCGGTGAAAGGCGAGCCTGAACTTACGGGTGCACCCGCTGAATCTGCAAACGCGAATCTGCCAGTGCCTGCACCGGTGTCCCAACCGAGCCCACCGATGATTGCGGACAGTAAGGCTACGACGAACCCAACAATTATTACTACCCCTTCACAAGTTGGCCAGAGTGCGAGCGCCACTCCGACTCCGACTCTGAAGATCAGGCTACCCCGTTTCAGTTTGGGCCCTGCTGCTCTGACCACAAAATCGACGCCAGCATCGCCTGTTCAGATGAGAACGAGCGAACGATCACGAAGGTCGTTGCGTCGGCAGACCTCTACGACTGGATCATCTTCGACATCAGTTTCGAAAACGGACGGGAGGGCGTCAGTGTCGGCAGCGGAAAGCCCGAGAGACTGAATTCGTATGAGACAATATTTATTACGATGTGTACCCTTGCCAATTACACTAGAGAGCCTGTGATGCATTACATAATAACCCCCCACGGCTGCCGAGCCGAGCCAACCCGAGTCCTCCGAGAGTCCCGCATCACATCACCCGACCGAGCAACATTATCAATCACCTCTCTTTCCCTCCCATTCCACCCCCCATCCATCATGGATTTCTCCCGTCTCTCCCGTCTCTTCCGTCGCTCAAAAGGCACGCGACAAGCTTCATCCCCCCCAGAAGAAGAAAATAAGGGAGAAAGAGGCGGCTGGAGACGACCAGCCAGTCCGTGCTTATTCATCCCACCTATTCTCCTACTCCCTGACCATGTTGCGTAGATACCGCCTTCAAACAGCAGCGGCTGAAGGCCTGGCAGCCTATTCTAACACCAAAGACGGTCCTTCCGACTCTCCTAATCATCGGTATCATCTTTGCGCCCATCGGTGCTCTCCTCATTATCGGCAGCAATAAGGCTCGTTGCGACCTGTGATGCTCTTTTCTCTGTCTCATTATATCTCCTTTTTACATAGGTCACGGAAATAACGATTGATTATACCGACTGTGATCAGTTAACTCCAGCGTCAAGTCTGCAAGCTGCACAAAATAGCTTCGCCAATGTGTCGCATTTCAACTACCGTCTTCGCTCATCAGAGTCCAGCGCCCAATTCTTGGTGCCTCGATATGCGTTCATTTCTGCGGCTAGCAACACTTCCTCTCCCCAGTGCATCGTTCAGTTTGACATCCCGTTCAATATCACGCCCTCTGTACTGTTCTATTACAAGCTCACTAACTTCTACCAAAACCACCGTCGCTACGTTCAAAGTTACGATCCAAAGCAGTTGAATGGACAGCATCGCACGGTAGATGACCTGAAGAATGGAAATTGCAAGCCCCTTGCAATCGTCGGTGATAAAGTTGTCTACCCTTGCGGATTGATCGCTAACTCCGTATTCAATGGTATGTATGACTGATCGTTATCGTCTCCTTTGACACTCACCTTAACGCACACCGTTTAGACACGTTCAGCAATTTGACCCTACTTAACCCGCCATCTGGAGCTTCCTCAACTTATAACCTCACGGAAAAGGGCATTGCCTGGCCAGGCGAGGCCAAGAAATATTCGCAGACACTTGCTTATAATCTCACTGACATCGTCCCCCCTCCAAATTGGGCGTTGAGGTTCCCGAATGGTTACACAGCGGACCAGCCACCCCCCAATTTCCATGTGGACGAACGCTTTCAGAATTGGATGCGCACGGCCGGTCTTCCGACATTCACGAAGTTGTACGGGCGCAATGATCAAGATGAGCTTCTCAAAGGACGGTACCAAATCACCATCGACTTGAGTAAGTCTTGAGAGATTGTTAATGAGAATTTTGCGAGACTCATCCGTGCTAGATTATCCCGTGAGATCGTACTCTGGTACCAAGTCGATCGTGATATCCACTGTGTCGTGGGTAGGAGGTAAAAACCCCTTCCTCGGGTGGGCATATGTAGCAGCATCATCGCTTTTCGTGGCACTTTCCATCGCGGGTACTATTCGTCACGTCATGAAGCCGAGGCGTCTAGGTGACATGACTCTCTTGTCATGGAATCAATGATGTGCCTCTGTCGTGTCCTCACGTTCTGTTGAATGTTTTTCAATGTACATTACTGTTATTTCTGGTACTAGATGATGGACTTGCTGTAATCGCGCATTAATTCCAGGAGCTGGGCTTGGCGAGTTGCAGTCACTCTTACAACACTCAGCAGTGTGCGTGGTAAAGATGTTTAAAGTTTATTAAACTTCATGACCATCTAGCATGAAGCTAGTTCTTCGATATCTCTATCTAGCGAATGGTAGCAGGAGTGGAACGAACAACAAGGATATTGAACATGCATTGCCCATGGGAAAAAAAGAGTGAGGTTTGAAAATTATCGTCGGGAATCAGGAACTCGATTAATCGGCTCATAGCTTATTGTCGATAAAGCAGGGGGCTCAGCTATACAATGTAGGTCAGTTCAGGAAGAAAGGCACGTATCAGGGGATACCCACATTTTGCCGCTGCTGGCCAAGCCAGCTTGTTGGTGATGTCCGAGCCTGTTGATGAGAACGCTGAAACGGATCACGGGCTGTTTGCATGCCAAGGCTGTGAATCGCGCTGAGTAACAGTTCTTGCTCCTTCCTGTAGCGCTGGTGTGCCTCGTTCAGTAGGCGCTACGCAGCCAGTCAGATATACACCCGCCGCGGAAATAATAACCATTGGAGAAACAAAAGCTCACCTTGTGCCGTTTCAGTTCGTCCTCCAGTATCCTGACCTGAGCTCGACTGTCTGTTTCATCAAGCGCGCCCTGTGCAACCATCATTTCATCTTCTGAGAACTGCGACAGAAACGAATTTCGACGGCCGACTCACAGATGGAGAAAAAGCTGATAGTTTGGCTTGCTCCTCCTTGAAAAGCTTATCCTGCGATTTGATGAACTGGAACACAATGAGATAAAGCCGTCGTGGAAGGGGAAAGAAACGTACTGCACGAGCTTTGCTCAATTTGTCCTGCACTGTCTTCAATTGTTCTCGTAATTGGACATTGTCCTCATGCAAGCCCAAAACGCGCGATTTCACATTTTCTGGCACGCCCTGCCCTGTCATCGACGCACGCAGATCACTAATGGGCGTTGATCCAATTAATCAGCTAGTGCATCATATGGCGAGATCGAGACGCACCCGAAGTCACGTTCTCGTTGTAACATCTTCTCCCGCTGACCAATCCCTTCGCTTTGAAGATTCACTTTCTCCAAGAGTAGGCTATTGATCTGTTCTAGTTGCATCTTGTTCCTCTCGGCGGCTTCCTTCAATTGTTGTTGAAGACGGGCCAGTTCCTCTTCCAAAGCAATCTTATCATCGTTAACGGATTCCCGTAGAGACGCCAAGATGTCTAATTGATCCCGGTTGACCAGTGCCACTGGATTAAATAGTGTCAGCAACAAAGATAAGGGTTCAAGTTGAGAGAAAAACAGACAATCTGATTTCACAATCGTCAACTCCTTTGTTAGAGCATTGTTCTGTACTTCAAGTTCCGTATGGTCCCTTTTCAGATTGTCCAGCTCATTGACCGTCTCGTTCAGGCGTTGCCGTAAGGCAATGGCCGCCTCCGGCCTACATGGTAGGAGAAGGATCAGGGGGGTTCTGCTGCGTTAATTATCCACGTACCCATCACCCAGAGCCTTCCCACTGCGAATCTCTTCGAGTTCATTTTGAAGAACGAGTTTCTCACGATGGGAGGCCAAGTAGTCCGCTTCGTAGCGGGCCTTCATACGGTTGGCATCATCCAGCAGGTTCTCGAGAACAAGAACCCTACTCGAGTCAAGTTGGTTAGTTCTCAAATCCTCGAGCTCTCGTTTGAGCTTGCGAACTTGGAGTTTCAGATCAGTCATAGTAGTTCCTGAGAGCGCATCATCTAGCTCGCCGCCCAGTCTGTTAGACAAGTCCTCGTCTTCGACTCCTCGAACAGTCGTGCTTGATTCTGTATCCTGGCTCGATTGGCGTTTGGATTGATCAGAAGCTATAGGGCGATGAGAAGATAGCTCCAGCTCGCGGACACGCTCCTGGTACAATTCTAGAGCCTCGGAATCCTTGGCACGTTCTTCCTCCGTTATTCGGAGTCTGGTCTTGGTTTGTTCTAGCTCGAAGAGCGCGGTCTCGTATGCCTTGTTGCGCGACGCGGCTTTACTCTCCAGGTCCGTAATTTGGCTCTTATAGGACTCCATAAGTGGCTTAAATGCGGCCACTTTGCGGTACTCTTCCTCCAAGGACGCATTCTTGTCCACCAGGTCTGCATTTTGTTTTTCCAGTGACTGCAGGGTTTAGCAACACAAGTACTCGCGCCTCGGTGGCAGGCATACCTTCACGTGTTGACGGAGGTCAGCACCTTCTTGCAACTTCTTTTTGTATTTCTCCATGACATTCTCCGTTTTGGCAAGTCGATCTGATGCGTGGCGGAGTCTTCTCCCCATCAAAAAATACTCCACAACTTCGATTGTTAGGCTTACTCGTCAACTTGGTCCTTGAGACGCGCCGCTTCGGCAGCGTAGCCTTGTAACTCGTCTATTCGATGCGTCAAATCTGCCACGACGCTGGTTTGTTTCTCAACTTCCGACTCGGCGATAGCTAGATTCTCCTCGCTCTTTTGTCTGAATAATAGTCATTACCGATAGATGAAGCCCAAGTCGCGATCTGACGACGTACAGATCGGCGCGTAATCTGTCTATTTCCACTTTCATTATGACATCAGCTTTGTCATTCCTCCGAGTGTCGGCTTGTTGCAACAGCTTGCGCTCTCGAGTAAGTGCATCATCTCTCTCTGATAGAGCATCGTCGAGGTGGGATTGAAGTGTGCGGTGATCCTCGACGAGCGTCTGGTGCGCTTTCTCGAGGGCTTCTTTCTCCAGCTGTATCCGACTGCGCTCCGACTGAAGTTGATAGTAGTGGTCATCTCTGTACTAATGAGCTGCAATTATGAGAGCAGTGAGAGCAGATGCTTACTCGGTCTTATTCCGCTCCCTGGCGGACCGATCACCCGACGTGGTTCCGACCATAGACATAACCTGAACGCCGACAACGTCAAGGACACAAATTGAGCTTGAAAGAGTTCCTCTGCACCTGCTCAATAGCCTTCATGAGATGGTGTTGATTCACCTCACTTAGGCCTTGGATCTTCTCAATAAATTCCTTGTTTCTATCGCATTGCACAGCAATGGCAAGCGTGAGGCGACACATGATCAGCGTTGATCGAACACTGTAGTCCTTTGCCACAGCTTGCAGGTCCGGAACTTCGAGGGCGTCCGTAGGCTGTCCAAGGATATCGGAGAAATATTGGGTCATAAGCCGGTAGACACGTTTCAGGGCATTGAATCGCAAGACCCAGTTATCGGATGGTTCATGCGAGGCGCGAGAGGGCTGGTGAAAGTATTCTGCATCTCTAAAGCGTCTCAGTAGTGAGAAGGGAGGATAGGTTCGGTGGATCGTCGCACATGGTTGAGAGAATCTCAAAAAAGCCTGCGCCATCGCTCAGGTCCGAGGTGGCGGTGACAGAACGTTGTAAGTCGAAGGTGGAGAAGAACGCCAAGAAGGCGTCGAGTTCTTGGTTTTGCGACTCTGTCATGTCGCAAGAGGGTGTTCAAGTTGGGTCGCTGCACAATGGAATGACAAGATAGCCGCATTGACAGCCAGCGCTTATATAATCTATGCAAACTATACTCCATGTAGCGAAAGGTACAAGCGCTAGTTACGCTTCACGTTACGATGGATACTATACCTTGTATCTATCCTCATTTCTAACGAACATGATGAGTCCACTGGCTTGAGACGCTTGAGATTCGTATGGACCTTTTCGTGAGCTCAACTGTAGATTACTCTGCATCATCGAGATACAATTCATCAAAGACATATTCTACAATACTGGTTACTTTCTTTGATCTTATGGACTTCTGCATGAGAACATGCTGAACATGCCGAGTCCCACAATGCACCTACACAGCTATCTTATCTAATCGTCCTGGTGCTTCTTTAGCTCGCTCAAGTCTTTTGTCAAGCTGTGAACGATCTGAGTGAAGCGGTTCCAACATCGCAAGAGATCTGCTCACCCGCAAGGGGACCCGAATATGTCTATTGCATCAATGCGGGTTGCTTCTTCTCCCCCGTGGTTCGAGCTAACAAAAATCTAGGGCGTAACACAGTCACCCAGGTCGTTCGGTCAATCCAACCCCAATATGCCGCGCACGTACATGCAAACTGTTCACCGATTGGAACCGCACATATCTCAAGTCGATCGGTCTGCCTTCCCTCACGGCGTCTTCCGGGACTTCCATCACTTGAGCCACCTCCGATTCTCCAACATCTTCAACGTCTTCGAAGTCTATCGCAGGACGGTTGACCAGTAGTTTGATCAGTTTGGGCCCTTTCTGTGCCTCGGCAGTGTGTAGGACAACGCTTTTGACCCTGACGGCTTGATTGAACTGGTAGCGTAGCGTTGTAAGCAACGGCTACTGAGTGGTTCGTAGGCGCGAGCACAGACATAGATGTTCAATAGAAGCTGCTCGTCTGCGTCACTCAACAGATATGAGGCTGAGGTGTTCTTGGCCTTTCCAGGGAAGAGATCCTTTATATTGTGGTCTTCCACTTCATTGAGGCAGTTTACTTGGGACATGTCCAAAAATTCGAGTAAGGACGGGGGACTGGATCCCTGCCATGATTGAGATTTGAGGACCATCGATACTCAAATGAACGCATTACTATTACTCGCCTCGGAACGGGTAGCACTCATGTCAATATGTGGGAAAGTGCTAAAGTGAATACTTTCCTGATGATGAATTCGCTGAAAGGCGTGGAAGATGAACACGCAAGACGTTGGGGGTCGAGCAGTGACGTGACGCCACATCGTGATAGATCGGTCCGCGGCGGCCCTTGACCATGACGCAACTGTCTTACATTTCTGGGCAGGGCACGTCTTCGTGGCTGTAAATGCTAAGATGCATAAATACGCAAACATTTTTCTTTACGTGAATGACTGCCTGGCTTTAGACCAGGAACTACTACCAGGGGCGGACAGGGCACAGGGCAGGTAGCATGACGTGAGGGAGGGACTCTGCAATACAGTACGTCAGGATATACAAACACAATAACACAGATCCTCAAATCCAGGCTTCTTTAAAGGCTTCGTCTAACGGTAGCTCCGGAAAAATATCGAAGAGGACAGGAGCAATATTACGGCGAAGATGTAGAAGACCCTACCCTCCTTCGCAGAGTCCCCACCCGATAATGCGTTACGAAGTGGTAGGAAGGCAAGACCGATGAAAAAATTCGAAATCCCTATGTGAAGTTAAATATAGCATTGAAAAAGCGAGAGCAAAAGGTGCATACAGTTCAGTGAAAGTGCCACCGATGACAGAGCGGAAACAGCCTGCGCCCGCAGTCACTAGTTTAACATACATCGACAAAAAAGATGAAAGGACATACACGTGAAGGGCCCACTTCTGGGATTATGATGAATGGAATAGGTCCCAGCCCAATGGCAAAAGACCTGGAAAGCCGAGTAAGTGGTAAGGAAAATGCACAGCAAGACAACACTTGCATCACGAAGATTAGCACGGAAATGCTTGAGATTGACGACATGCCCATGTTTAAACCATAGCCAGTAAGAACAAGAGAAGCAAGTGCTCCAACGACCGATGCAAGGAGTAGAGGCCTGCGTCCGACTCTCTGTAGCATCATTGGTTAGCCTGTACTGTGAATAATGTGTATTCATTGCTTACATCGACGAGGAAGATCGGGGGAAATGTCATCAGGACATTGACCAACGTAATTCCGAGCGAAACATATGGCCCTGCGTCGGATAGAACGCGCGAAAAGATATCATTGCTATAATAAAGGACTTCCTGACATGAGTACCGGCCTGGCCTGGGATTTCTGATTCCTTACTTGCGTTGATACCTGCGTCAACGATCAGCGCGGGAAATCAACTACAAGTAGATTATTGTTACCCGATACTTGTTGGGATATCATTGCAGATGACACCACTATTAGAGGTCGGCGAAGCTCAAAACTCCTCAATAGGTTCGGTATTGAGATAGGCGTTGCTCCCCGGCGATCGTCTAATTCATTTTGAACCCCCTGAACAGTCTCTTCCAGTAACGGGTCCTCGACACTGTCCGTGATATCTAGAAAACGGTATTAGTCCAAAAGTAAGCAGGGGATATGACTCGAAAGCGGGGGTACCTGGTTCCTGGGAGAGAAATGTATGAACAATGCGTGTGTCTTCCGGTTTTCCATTCTGCTTCAGCCACACGGGGGACTCGACAATGAACCGACTCAGAGACAACTGCACGACCGAGGCGATGGAGGAAACCAATAAGACAAATCTCCATAGAGTTGGTGTTGCCATACGCAAGCCGAGCACTTGGGTAATCATTATGCCCAGCACTATGGCAAGCTGTGTGAGAACACCTGATCCCAAAAATGAGGCAAGTTATGCTGATGAAACTAGAAATCCTACCGACACTACCCCTTATATTCGACGGGGCGATTTCAGCAAGGAAAATAGGTCCCACACACAGACCGATACCGGCTCCACAGCCCGTCAGAAATCTATATGCTTATAAGTCGGGGATGGGTGCGCTAGAATGAGAATTATTGCCTTCCAAGGAGCAGTAAGAAGGTGGAAGGTGCAACGGCCATTAGGCCTGAACCTATTGCCACGAAAAGTCCACTGATCTGCACAGCGGCCTTCCGACCGTGACGCTCCATGGCGATGTTAGCCGTAGAACTGCCAAGGAAGCCGCCCGCCGTGAACACCGACGTGACCAGGGAGAATGTTGCATCAGTCATAGGTATGCACGTAGGCAAACCATGGCTAAGAGAGGGCGTTGCAGCTCGACAGGTTAATACGGCTTGAATTTGATTGAGGGCCGAGATATGATACCCGTACTAAAGATAGTCAGAGATGCATGTCACAAGCAGACTCTGAGCCGAGACTGGTGAAACAAGATACCTGGAAGGACGCTACAAGGACCCAGTTGCAGACCAGCCAACCGTAGGGTGTGAATGTGAGCTTTGTTGTCGTCATGACGTTTGACGGGTTGTTTGCTGGTCAATACTGCACCCGTAAGGTACAGTCCGGTACACGGTACAGTAACCAGGACACAGGACACACTGGCAGACAGTCGCCCAACAAGGTCGGAACATGCCGCTCTGTTTCAAACGCCGCTGATTGACAGGTTCGCTGTTCGCGGTCGTTTTTGGCTGGCTTTGTGCGAAGCCAAACATTTGTAACCCTATATATGCACGTGCCGCAGATACGAGCCTTGTGTTGTTTGAAAGAGAGCGTGAAAGGGAGAGGCAGAGGCGCATGGAAAAATGCACACAAGATGAGAACTTGCCTAACAAGACGAAACGAATACCATTTCTTCCGTTTTCCAAAATCATTATAACGCAGTTTGGAGTTGGACCGGCCCCGCACTAACGAGCCCCGCAAAAATTAGCCGGGATAGGAAAGGCTCGGGCCTGCTGGGAATCCTGGGACATCATAGGCCCTGGCAACCGCATGTAGACCTCGATCACGGGATGCAACGTATAAGCGGAGCCACACCTCCGGTTCTCAAAATAGTACGTCACTTAATCATCGAGGTTGCCCCACTCGTAGATCCTCCCAATTTCCCCAGACAGAATCGATCAATGCGGAATTGGGGTATGTTCAATACTCAAAGCGTTAGACTTTGGCGGGCAAGGCTGCACCGTAGAAGTCATATTCTTGCCAAGAAAAAAAAATTGTCAGTTTTACGATCAAGGTCATGCTCTCCAGGGTCAAAGGATCGGGGCTTCGTGGACACATGACCGCGGAAGGAAGAATGGTATCCAATCCAATATTCGAATTTGTGGAGGTCATGCTCTCATCGGCCCTGGTCCTCAGCGAGCGACTTGAGCTTGGCTGCCATTCGATTATGCCATCCTTTCTCTTTACTACTCACTGCCATTCTTCTCGGGTCTCTCAACGGCAATAATCTCGTCGCTTCCCCCAAAGAGCTTCTGCTGGCTGAGAGCTCATCCCTCTATCTCCCCCTCCTCCGTCTCTCGTCCCCTTGAAAAAGTCGCTCCTTTCACAGTCCTGTCCTTTTCATCGTACGATTCTATAGGACAATGTTTCGTCTCGTTCTTTTAGTATTCATAATATTCATTGGCCCTACCCTTGCCGCTACTGCTGACCAGTGGAGGGGACGCTCTATCTACCAGTAATGCCCGATATTTTTTGTTGGTCAGGTGCATCTCGCTGATCGCAACTTTCAGGCTCATCACAGACCGCTATGCACTTCCCAATGGTGCCAATCTCAACGCTTGCAACGTGACTGAGCAGACCTGGTGCGGGGGTACCTGGAGTACCATCAAGGACAATCTAGATTACATTCAGAATGCTGGTTTCACTGCTGGTGAGTTGTTCCGTCGACGGACTCGAACGTGCCCTTTAGAACTACCCGCTAGTCTGGATAAGTCCCGTCTCCCAGAATTATGAGGGTCCTCGAACCCCGTACGGTGACGCATACCATGGGTATTGGATTGCGGATGCGTCTCAAATGAATTCGCGCTTCGGCACTCCCGATGACCTTAAAGCTCTCTCAGCTGAACTACATCGCCGGGGAATGTTCGTGACCAATTCCCATGATCTATGTCTACTCTCTCACCTTACCTTTCCAGGTACTTGATGGTTGATATCGTCGCAAATAATGTAATGGCGACGTCTCTCACGCCCGATCTTTCAAAGTACATGTTCAAGAAACCGGTAACTCTATTCGCCCCCTAGCCTGAAGAGTCTGACAATATGCTCTATCAAGTCCCAGTATCACCCTTACTGCCCCATCGACTGGAATAACCTTACCAGTATTCAGTATTGTTGGCTCGGCGACACAATTATTCCTCTCCCAGACCTCAATACTCAGGATCCGACTGTTGTATCAGGTTACGGCTCGTGGATCAGTAATCTTGTCCAGGAATATGGCATCGACGGTCTGCGTATAGACGGTGGGTTTGTGTCGTTTCTCTTGTGGTTTTCATGTAATGAAGTTTTCATCATTAGCCGCAAAGTGAGGCAGACCCCGATTCGAGACCTTCATGCAACCTGATCACCCCACAGGCACGTGCAAGCGTCCTTTTGGACACCATTCTGCGAGAGCGCTGGTGTGTTCTGCATTGGAGAAGTATTTGGTAGTGACATCCCGTTCGTACGGCACCCTATGCCTCCATGAAGTGACTAGAAATATCGTTTTATTCAGCTTGGCCGCATCTTATCAGCAGGCGATGGACTCGATTCTCAATTACCCCCTATACGACGCCATCGTACAAGGCTTTAGCATTCCCGGTCCCGGAAATCTGTCAAATGTGTCTGCTGTCATGAGCCAAATCCAAAATAATTTTAAAGTTTGCCCTCTTTCGCTCGTACCCATACCCATATCTAATTCTTCGGGGTAGGACCCTACTATTCTCGGGAATTTCCTGGAAAACCAGGACATTCCCCGATGGCGTAGTATATCCGTGGACCCCCAGAGCCTCTAGTGCGTTTTTCCCTTGTCACCCACAGCCATCCGATTTCTTGACGCGACTTAGTAATGCCATGATCCTGACATTCATGTCTGACGGGTAAATCGTCCTTATGCGTCCTTTTCAATCAGTGTACTTACTGTGAACAGCATCCCAATCGTTTACTATGGTCAGGAGCAGGGCCTAGAGGGCAGTGCAGATCCTGTACGTCCATGATTATTCGTTAGGACTACTTATGCAACGGTATCTAGTACAACCGGGGTCCCCTTTGGCAGGCTGGATATCAGCAGACTGCCACATACAATCTTACCGCAACCTTGAACAAGGTCTGTAGGCGTGCACTCGTACCTGCTAGATTTTTTTTAATTAGCATGGTGTTCAGTTGCGAAATTATCTCGTAAATAATACGAACTGGGCACAATCACGCACCCAGGTCCTACAAGTAACCTCACAAGGTCTCGCGATAATGAAAGGAAATGTGGTTACAATCATGACAAACATCGGTTCACCGGTAAGAATGAAGTTGAAAGAACTGGATTTATTCAATCCTCACGGTGGGGCGTTCACAGCCGCAAAACACGAGCACATTCGCCTATACACCCTGGCCCAGCAGCTTCTCGAGTACCGAGTAAGTCAGAACTATATGTCAACGCAACTGCATGAGAGTACTATTGACACTATTTTTTAGTATTTTTACCTGCAAGCAATGGGCCGTAGGAAGTAATGGAACGGTGGACGTGCAATACACGAAAGGCGGTCAACCAGTAATTCTGGTCCCAGATGATATTCTGCGAGGTTCTGGGCTCTGTCGTGTTACGAATGACAAGACCGGTGATACCAAGGTGTCCAACGGGAACAGGCGGAACGTAAATATACCCATCGCGAGTGCTTTCCTCGGGACTTTGTTATCTTTGTTTATGTAGTGTAGTGTAGGTAGTGTAATGGAGTGGGTATGGGGCATGGACGATAATTAAGGCGGAGATGAAGATAAGTCCCACACTCGGTACGCGCGTTTGTCGGTGACAGTCACGCTTCCCCTCCTCACTCAAAGCTCACCGTCCCAGACGGCGTGCACAACGCGCTTTCTCGTGCTCCCCAAATTCATCTCACACACAAAACGGCTCCAGGCGGCGGAAGTGGCGGTAGAAAGACGGAGCCTTCCTCAGCTCGGTCTCCTGCTATGGACAATCCACCCAACAATAACATACACACTATCGTCAGGGCCCAAATTGTCTTCTTATTATCAACACTCACAGAAGATAACTTTGACCGGAACCAAGCTGAAATCCGTTCGGTGTGTCCTTTAGCCTTTTGTGTCACAAGCTTGCTTATTCCTATATCTTGTATTCGTAGTTATCTGAACAACATGGGCTCGAAACCTATCTGCATTTTATCCGGCGTCTAATTGTTCATTCCCAAGCCCGATTACAGTCCACAGCTGCACCGTCAGCATTCGACACTTCCACGTCGCTGACCTTCCGGCTGTTGGTCCAAGAGACCCAAAGACTTGCACGGGACCCTTTTTTGGCCGACCGGTTTCGTGACGGACTAGATCGTGGGGAGGGCGATATCTTCCGTCATTTCGATCTGGCAAGATTTGCCGACCGAGTCGGGCTCCGTCCGTTGGAACGTCTTGTGCTGGCATCGTCAATCGTGACAGCCCCAACCCGCAAGGAGCTTTCTCTGCAGGCGGCTTCCATGATACGTGTCGAATTCGAAAATGCGGTCCTAGCCCTATGCCAACACCCTTCTTTCGATCATGCCGATCTCTCCCCAGCGCAAGTGGCCAAATTACTCTCCAATCTGTTGGAACTATCGACCCACGAGACCTCGATTCTGGACGGCCCTCAGCGTCAGGCTTTGATTGCTGCAGCCCAAGCAAAGTATGGTACGGAGGTCGTCGCCCCAATCTTACAGCAGATCATTCCTCGCCTAAGGTTCGGCAGCTTTGTCTCCACCTCTACCTGTCTAACTGAACGCCGCCTGCAATCAGTCTACCGGCAGGAACGACCCTTGTTCAGGCTTTCAATCAACTGGGACCCGAAATTACAAGCGACACGGAAACCGTTCGAGTGCTGATGCATCGCTTCAACATCTCAGATACAAATCCTCCAAAAGAAGCTGCCATTATCGAATATATGGTTGTCTTGGCGCGTCTTGCAGCAGATGGTTCCGTCCTGGGTGACGTTGGTTCATTCGTCCGAGCGATAAGCAGTTTTGTGAGTGATTCCTTTCAACACTATTAACAGTTCTCCTCACATGCGTGTAGTCGAGCTCCATCAACTGGGCCGAAGTGATCAAGGCCTTCGACATTGCTGATCGTTCTGGAGTGGACACTGCAACTTTAAAGCTTCTCATCAACATCCTGGTCAATGCTCCTCGTGACGCCGATGTCCACGCTGTAGCCGGTTTCTGGAGCAATTGGCGAAACTCCCTGTATCAGTTGCGGCTGTTGGATGCTCTTCTTTCACTTCCGGCAGATACCTTCAACTTTGTCTCTCTCCCTGGTCGCCGAATCGTCACGATGGATGATGTAGCAAGCGCAAGCCCCACGATCAAGGCGTTAGCGGCCAACGTCCAAGGTTCGACGTGGAACTCCTTAGACCTGTTCGAAGTGTTGGTGCGCCTGGCGGATTCTGAGGCTGAGGTCAGGAGTTTCGTCCGGGAAATGTTAGACAAGGCAGTCCGCATCAGCGCTGAGTTGGTCCATATGGGTTTACTTGAGGCTCCGGTCAGTCTACAGCTTCCTTATGACATCGTTATTCTAACAGGTCGTCACCCACAGCAAACAGAATGGAATGAGATCCGTTCCGAGTACTCGCAGAAATTACTGGCCATGTTTTTGGCTGGACACCCGAATCACCAATTGGTCTTCATGAGGATTTGGCAGATTCGCCCAGCATATTTAACGAATGCATTTGCTGCCTTCTACAAGGAGAGCCCACTGAACATCACCAGAATTCTCGATGTTGCCCAAGATCTGAAGGCAAGGAATCGAGGAATTTTTTTTAGTTATGTAGCTTATGGGCATTTAGATCCTAGATGCGCTCCTTGATGTCAAGCCGTTCGATTTCGCGCTCGATGTTGCCGCTCTAGCATCACGGCGAGAATATCTCAACCTCGACAAGTGGCTCGCTGACAACGTTGCAACTCACGGCGCCGAGTTTCTGCACGCAGTAATTGAATTTCTAGATGCGAAGATGGAAAGTGAAAAAACTACCCGCATGTCGGACCCTGCCGTGGAGAGTCGTACGATGACTTTGAATCCGCTCACAATCACAATTTTCCTTCGTGTTCTGCGGAACAAGTATGCATCCATTCATGTCTTCTCGTTTGTCTTCTAACTTTGCGTTCAGCTCGAACATCATGCGCTCCGATGATGTCGACTATTGTCTAGAAGTTCGAAATGCTTGTCTTCAAATCCACCCTCGTCTCATGAACCTGACACCGGGGTTGGATTCTGAACCAGGGTTTGCGGTGGTCAATTACACGCCAGAAATAGAACTCGAAGTCGACAGCATCTTCAAGCAGATGTATGACGAGCAAATTACTATCGACGATGTCATCGCGATGCTTCAGCGCTACAAAACCTCGACCAACTCCCGCGACCATGAGATTTTCTCTTGCATGCTCCATTTCTTATTCGATGAGTACAAGTTCTTCCAGACTTGGTATCCTGCTCGCGAACTGGCGATGACTGGGTACCTCTTCGGGTCTATCATTCAACATGAGTTGGTGGACTACATCCCACTCGGTATTGCAATACGCTACGTCATTGATGCTCTTAATTGTCCCCCGGAGACCAACCTTTTCAAATTCGGGCTCCAAGCCATGTCCAGATTCGAATCCCGGCTATCCGAGTGGGCTCCCCTGTGTCAGGCTCTTCTCGACATACCTCATTTATTGGAAGCGCGCCCTGATCTGGCCTCCCTCCTCCGGCGTGCACTGACGAATGGTGGGGAAAACATCGGAGATGCTCATGTTGCCCCGGTTTCACGTACAGAGGCTTCAGTCGTCTTCACTGCTATCAAACCTGATCGCAATGACGATGCTTTCGTTTCCCCGCCGGAGGAGACATCGGACAAAATTTTGTTTATCATCAACAACCTCGCCCCTGTTAACGTCAGCGCAAAACTGGAAGACATGAGGGTCCATTACAGCGATGAACATGCACGGTGGTTTGCCAACTATTTGGTTGGTCAGCGCGTCAGTACAGAACCGAACAACCATGAGCTGTACCTCCAATTTCTTGACGGCTTGGAACGACCTTCGCTCTTCAGCTTCATTCTAGAAGAAACCGTCGTCAAATCTGCCTTGCTGTTGAATGCTGAAAAGACGGTGCATTCAAGTTCGGAGCGTGCTGTCCTGAAAAACCTTGGTTCTTGGCTAGGGTCAATCACACTTGCTCGAGATCGACCGATTAAATTCAAGAATATTTCCTTCAAGGATCTCCTTATTGAAGGGTACGACGGCGGTCGACTTATTGTTGCCATCCCTTTCGTTTGCAAGACTTTGGAACCCGCAGCTAAATCGACGGTGTTTAAGCCCCCTAACCCGTGGTTGATGGCCGTGATCAGCCTACTCGTTGAGCTATACCACTTCGCGGAGCTCAAGTTGAATCTAAAGTTCGAGATAGAAGTCTTGTGCAAAGGCCTGGGGATCGAGCTTGACACCATCGAGGCTACATCTATCTTGCGCAACAGACCTGTTGCAGACTCGCTAGCCGGGCCTCCATTACCCGATTATGTCGGAGACATCGATATCCTGCCTATGGGAGGTTACGATCCCAACTCTCAACTCAGTGCAACTCCCCAAGTATTGCCACTGAGCAGTTCAGGCCCTGTCGAACCCCATCGGGCAGTCGGTCCCCAACTAGAACAAATTCTGTCGGAATTAGTCCATCATGTCTCAATCAATCCTCATCTGGGTCCTCTAGCATCTAACGTGTCCTTCAAGCGCGCGGTCCAGTTGGCAGTAGACCGTTCTGTTCGCGAGGTCAGTGTAATGAACTATATTCGTTGATGTAGTTTCTCAACTCGCTGTAGATCATTTTACCGGTGGTCGAGCGTTCTGTAACAATTGCAGGGATCTCGACTAGAGAGCTCGTGACCAAAGATTTTGCTACAGAACCCAATGAGGAAACTTTACGCCAAGCGGCCCATCGTATGGCTCAAAAATTGGCGGGAAGCCTTGCCTTGGTGACTTGCAAGGAACCCCTAAGGAGCAATCTTTCGAGTCATATCCGGCAGTTCCTGAGTGAACAGGGATTTACGGAGGTACGCCATTTGGTATGACTACACTACTCGATATTCATGCAACCCACAGCAAATGGCACCCGATCAAGTTGTGCTACTACTTGTCCAGGATAATATTGAGCTCGCTTGTCGTGCCATCGAGAAAGCGGCGATGGACCGTGCCGTCGCGGACGTAGATGAGAACTTTGCAACATCATATGAGCTCCGCCGGCGCCATCGTCAGGTAATGCTTAGTTCAAAATCTTATCCGGTATCGAAGCTTATGCTCGTATCCCTAGGCAAATCGTGGTCAGCCTTTCTGGGATGTATCCGCCCTGAATTCCAACTTCTCGGCTAACCTGCCTGACCCCTTGCGAATCAAACCGACCGGAGTGCAAGCTAATCAAATCAGTGTCTACGAGGACTTCGGTATATCCTATTCAAACACTTACCAACGTCCTCTGATTTATTGCCCAACCAGGGGTGGATGTGAAGCGGCACTGGTCAAGTAGACCGTCGTCGACAGTGTCCTATTCCCGCAACGATGCTCCTGCTTATCCTCCATCCCCCGCTGTCGAGCAAAGCGTTGCAGTGCCTATTGCTCTGTCCCATCCGGAAGCAATGGATCGCTTCAATGTGAGTCATACGTCGATATTCAAAATCACCTCACTAAGGCTATCCTAGAATCTGGTCAAGGATTTAGAAGCTGCGTTAGGTCAACTACCTGTGCAATCCTTGACCGCGCTCCCTCCAAACCATGAGGTCCGGCATGCTGTCAGGCAAATTCTTTATCTCGCCGCGGAATCGTCAGATCGTCACCGTACCCCTCTTCTTATATCTCAAAAGATCGTCCAACTGCTGTACAAGACCTCGCAGCAGTTGACCCGCGAAGTCTACGTGGTTCTTTTGGATCAGCTTTGTCGGACATTCGAAGATGTGGCCAAGGAGGCTATTACGTGGCTTATCTACGCCGATGATGAGGTTCGTTTCGCCTGTGATCCCATCCTTCATACATCTCAATCAAATTTTGCACAGCGAAAACTGAACGTCCCGGTGACAGCCACTCTGCTTCGCAGTGGTTTGATCAGCATCACTCAGCAAGATCAACAACTAGCAAAATTCTTGTTTGCTGACGCAAAACCGACACTACAAAACTTTGCCACAGGACTTATCAGAGAGTGCTTGACCTGTGACCCTCCGTTGGCATCGCAGAGTCAGTTCAGGTTCACGATTGAGGTGTTGGGCCAAATCATGCAGACCGGGAAAGCAAATGAAGAGTGAGTCCCGGTGTTTCAGAACTCTTCGCACGCGAAAAGTGCTAACTTCGGCCCAGAACCCAAAGATTACTGGATGATCTTCGGGGGGTGAGACGTGGCCCAGGTGGCGACTATTTACCCCAGCAAACGAATGGCAAGACAGACGCTGGGCAACTTCGAGAAAAGCTCTTCATCTGGTTCCAGCAGTGGGTGAGCATCTTCCAGCGCTCCCCTTCACCTGAGAAGGCGTTCGTCCCCTTCATCACGCAATTGACAAAGCAAGGCATACTCAAAATGGATGATCTCTCGTCCTTCTTCTTTCGGGTGTGTGCGGAGTCAAGTGTGAACAGCTACGTCAAGAGCGTCGCATCGGGTGACTTCTCATTCTCTTACGCGTATCACGCCCTCGATGCCATGTCTCGGCTTATCGTTTATATCATCAAGTACCATGGTGACGCGTCTGGGGTCAACAACGATCAAGCGAAGGTTCACTACCTGACCAAGATTTTGTCCATCTTTGTCCTGGTACTGGCTAATATGCATGAAGAACAAGGCCAGGCATTCCAGCAGAAACCCTTCCTCCGGTTTTTCTCCAGTCTGATCAACGATTTACACACAATTGAGGCGAGCCTCGGTTCTGCGTACTTCCAGTTGCTCTTGGCGATTAGGTATTATTCCACGACGTAACATTGACATGGCCTTGCACTTACACCTAGACTAGTGACACATTTAGCTCATTGCAGCCTACATACTTCCCTGGGTTTGCATTCTCTTGGATGAGCCTGATTTCTCATCGCCTGTTCATGCCAAAGCTTCTCATGTCGGAGAATCGTGAGGTGAGGGCGACGTCCTGCCTACGTTTTATGATCTTGGCTCACCGTTCCCAGGGCTGGACCGCTTTCTACAAGTTGTTGTTGTCGCTCTTCAAATTCCTATCCCCCTTCCTCAAATCGAGCCGACTTCGAGGTTCCTCCCGAGACCTTTATCGCGGCAGTCTCCGATTATTGCTTGTGCTTCTCCATGACTTCCCAGAGTTCCTAAGTGAATACTATTTCACTTTGTGCGACGCCGTACCCTCCTCTTGCATCCAGCTGCGTAACATCATCTTAAGCGCCTTCCCTTCCACTATCATCCTTCCGGACCCCTACCTCGTCAATGGCGTCTACGACACTGTCCCAGAAATGGGTCCAATACCACCAATTCTTTCCGACTTCGCAGCCGGGCTCAAAGGCGGAGACTTGTGCTCCTATCTTGACCAGTATCTTCTGGGTCGTGCTTCCACGTCTTATTTGCCCTCATTGAAGAGTCGTCTTCGTGCGCCCACGTCTGATGACGCCTCGGAAGCGTATGATGTACCATTCCTCAATGCGTTGGTGATGTACGTTGGTGTCTCCTCTGTTGCCCAGGCCAAAGCAAAGAGCGGTTCATCCATTTTCAACGCCTCTGATCCCGGTGTTGTGGCTCTTCGGTATTTGGCAAAGAACCTAGACTCCGAAGGTGCGTTTAACTGTAAATATGGCCAAGACATCTCTCTGACAACCCGTTAGGCCAATATCTATTGTTGAATTCGATGGTGTTGCACCTCCGATACCCGAACGCACACACACATTGGTTTAGCTCCCTGTTTCTTTATTTGTTCCTCGACGCCAACGACGATTCCTTACGTGAAATCATCACGAGGGTCCTCATGGAACGCTTCATTGTCCATCGACCTCATCCATGGGGTGCCCTGGTCACGTTTATTGAGCTTCTTCGGAATCCCAAATACGATTTTTGGAGCAAGGACTTCGTTAGGGCTGCGCCTGAGGTCACGTTGCTCCTTGATGGTGTAAGTCTCCCTTTTGTCAGCGTCAATCCCTCACTTATGTGATGGGGTCCAGGTCGCGAGAGCCATCTTTGTATCTTAAAAGGAAGACGGTGCTTGAGTGTCCACCATCTGTCCCATCTACGTTCCTCTTCATTTTTGGGCCGTTTACCACGCACTGTATTGTATTTGCACGTTGTCATTCTGCTTTCTACGATCTGAACTCTGATTCGTATTACGATCACCACATACGTCTATATAGCGCCTATCGTTCCTCGTACGCCCTATTAATGCTGCCATGACATCCCACTGTGGTATTCCCAAAAATGTCCCCAAAGTCTGTAAATTGTGAAACATTAGGTGTGGATCCTACCACATATTAGAAAGAAATGACATACCCCGCTTTCTCTATAGCTGATGCTCCTTGTTTGTCCGCCCGTTGTCCGATAACCAACCAGTCGGAGAGAGCCATTCCAGTCCGAATCGGGAAGAGACGCGCAGCTCGTTCCAGGCCTGATTGATCATGCGCGATTATGAACAACATTGTGGAGGAGGGAGAAGATTCGTGCGGATGTGTGAACATGATACCTGCAATTAGATTTATGATAAACGAGCTCTTTATACTTTGCGAAATCAATTACCCTGGGATACGCCACTCAAAGTCTCTCCGTTCAGTTGTAGTATAGGCGGACCACTTTCTTTCTCTGCGATGGTGAAGGCTGTCCTCCCTTTCGCCAAGCATCGACGTATGTACTGGCCACTGGGGTTTCCGATGACGATGATATTTCCTGTCCCAGCCAACGCGCAAGTGTCGCTTTGCGGCCCCTCGATGATCTCCGACTCGTGGACAACATCAACGTCCAACCTGAGGTACGTGAACAGGTCGTTCGCGAGTCGCCGTGCGATCGACGTTGCGCGGTCCAAATCTCCAGATACGACGATTTTGAGCCGTCCTGTAGAACGCAAGATCGAATATGGATTCTTGGAGCGCTGTGCTTCCTGTGGTGACTCGGCCGCGGTGAGGATCTGTGGTTCGTCGTTGTGAGGTTGTACGAAGCGAAGGATGTTAGCAGGTTGCCGGGAGACTGGAAAGTAGGGAACCTACCCTCCATTTGCCAGAGTCGCGTTCGAAATAATAGAGCCGGGAGTCACCGGCTGAATCAGGTCCATCGGGGATCGCGAGGTTGCACCCATCGATCATCAGTTGTCGGATTTCCAGTTGGGTGGTGTCAACACTGAAGCATCCTACGTTGCATGTGACAACTGAAACGACGCTCTCGCCCATTTCCACCGTTAAGCGGGCCAACCTTGTGGGGATGGGGGGCCACAGACGGATCAGATAACAAATACGTAGATAGATTCTAGCGGATCATACTATCCTACTCACCTCCCTGGGACAAGCAATCGAAGTGTGCGCCAACCATGAAGAGAGCCTGTCTCGGCTGGGATTGCCGTGGTCAACGTGAATGTGGAGGAACGTCGAGTAGGCTGTTGTTCTTCTCCCAGAACAGAATCTAGGAAGGCCTGCACGTGGGCATTCTTGAAGACTGATGGGTACCAGTGGTCTTGCCCTGGGTCTTCATGAAAGCTACGCATGCGAGGGGTAATCGAACGAGAAAAGGGCGAAGAGAGAAGAACCATACCTCACAATCGCGTCTGTCGCCCATGTCCTCAAGACACTAACCAATTCCCTCGAGTGCCAAGTGGGCACATTCCCATCTACACCACTACTTGGGGTGAGAAGAAAGGTCATCAAGAGGATTGAATTAGGAACGCACCCGTGTATGACCAGCGCAGGGGTATCCACCAAATTCGTCAAGAACAAATCGTTGTCGTCCGGAACGAATGAACTCTCCAGAATTGCCCGCAGAAATGGGTCGATGAAGTGAGCCGACCTATGGCAATGGTCTGTCAGTTTTAAGATTGACGTAAGGCCGTTCGGCACACTCACCATGAGTGAGTCAAGGGGATGTAGGCCTGTGCCTTGATGAATCCAGCGGCGGGAATCACTGCAATGGATTCTCTCAGATTATGCCAAAGATGGAAGTGGTCCGTGTTACTTGCCGCCACCCTATCAGGGTGTCTTGTAGCATTGTGCCACGTTCCTTGGCCTCCATTCGAATGACCAATAATGACAACTTTTTCCGGTGCAGTCTCCCGCGTTTTCCACTTAGGAAATGACTCAAGGATGTTTGGAAGTGCAGAAACTGTGCCCCAGGCATCATCTGCGCTGGGCCCGTGCCAATCCAAGCCCTGTAGTTTTCGAGTTAATTCATGGTAGACTTGATGATCGGGACATAAAACCCTATACCCATGGAGTCCTACCCGAGGGTAAGATGATCCAACTTCGCTGTTGGCGGGGTAAGGCTTCTACCCAGAAGGGTTGCTTGAACATATCTACTCCTGCGCCATCTGTCCACGCAGGAAAGCCATGAGAAACCGCATGGATCGCAACCATAAAATAAACAAACGCAAGGCAAGTATTGGTGGGTTCGGCGCATCAAAGGAACCATTCGAATCCATGGGAGGGAGTGCGATGAATCCGATAGGTGCCGTGTCTGCAGAGAAGTAGGTTGCTCTGATGGCTATAGCATCCGTCTCTGCCCAGTGACCACGCTGGGAGACAGGCACTCGGACTGGAATAGTCCTCGAGGAGCCGTTGGAAGTAGCATGTAAATCGAACGAGAGCAAGTCCCCAACGAATGCCTTAGATTGGGAGATTCGGATGGGAATAACGCGCGTCTGTCCAGGAGAGAGGCGAACATCCGCGAGTACGGAAAGGACAATTCCCTAGATCAGGACAAGGATGAGTGAGGCATCCCGCAGCCTTGCATGTACGCTGCGCTCTTACTGTTTCGAGTAGCTGAGGAGATGGAGAAAGATCAATGACCGTCCAACTTGTGGATGGACATCTCAAACCAATGCCAAGAGCGTCTCCGAACACCATGCCATCTACAAAGTCTGGTATTACGTCGTGGGACGTCTCGCGCCTGATATCTACGGAGGGGGGCTCGAAGCCCACGCTGACAGATATGCTGAGTGTAGGCACTTCAGAATCTGCCTCCTTTGGGTCACCAAACAACCTGATCTGGATGACACGCCTCAGCAACGTACTAACGATCGACAAGAATGTAGTCCAAGCACCTCATAATCTCCGCTTACGTATAGATGGAATACGGTGGGGGATAGTGCTGACGGTACCGTCGGAAGCTTCACCAAGTGCGGGGGCGCACAATCAACTTCGTATATGTTTCCTGAATACCACTCAGGTACAAATTCACGTCTTTGTTCCCATTCGGGGTCGGCAGGAATGATGGTGAAAAAAGAACCCCTCTTGAGCGTCACCAGGAGATCGGGAACATCTGAGGGTGATTGTTTTGAACCAGAACGCGGAGGGTAGACTGTGAGGGTGGTGCGCAGGACGGCATGATGTTGTAGGGCTGCCCACCCCTCCGTCTGTCGTAGGGATGCCCAACTACGATACCTATGAGATGAGACAATTCACCGTAATTGGGACACAAAATTGCGAACCGGATATTAGGAAACGTCACCCCAAGATTACCATCAGGACTTGATAGTGTCTTTAACCAACGCACAGATCCTCCATCGGCCAGAGAGGTCGGATATGAGGCATCGAGGTCCACGTACTCGGTCACTGCCCTAGATATGTCCGAAAATGGGTGGGGGATGATGGGTACGAAATACGCACGGTCAAGGGGAAATGATGGCGAGAGGAAATGCTGTTCTCTTGCGTGGATTGGAAATGGACCGAGGACCTATTAGAAGATATGGATATGAGGACCAAGATACGAACGGGACGGGCCAAGGACGTGCATCCCAGGATTGAGCGATATAAACGGACCAGTCGTTGGTCACTCGCATTGTTCAGCTTGCATATCAGTTATCATTTTTCGCGGCGTCACATAATACACTCAGAGTTTGCTCATTCACACCATCGAACATCGATCCACTACGAAATGTCTGGCAGACAAGGCGGTAAGGCCAAACCTTTGAAGGTAATGATAACACTTTATGGGACAACCTTTCAATTGCTAAACTGTCCGTAGGCACCAAAGAAGGAAAAGAAGGAAGAAGACGATGACGACCTTGCCTTCAAAGCGAAGCAGAAGGCAGACGCAGAGGCACTGAAAGCTGCGAAGGATAAAGGTTCGTAAACAAATCGGTAATATGATCACTCAAAATCATGGCTGAGGTTCGGGATGTACAGCGAACAAAGGTAATGAAAAAGGCACATGTAGACTGACGGGGCTGACGGGGATATCAAACCATCAACAGGTGGCCCACCTGGAGGCGGCATCAAGAAGTAAGATATCTATGCTATGATGTGTGAAAAGTCGAGCTCATAACGAGTGCCTAGGTCAGGAAAGAAGTAGGAGAAAGATGGAAGGGGATGGGTAGAGTAGGCAATAACATAAATGACTTTGTCGGGAAACGTGTGAATAATCTGAACCGTACCGCTTTGAGCTCGTCCTCCACCACTTCCGCTTCTACCTCGCTCTCACTCTCGCCGTCGCCTACACCTTTGCACGTATCTACAATGCTGGGCTCCGTCCCAAATTTACCACCTAATAAGGGGCCATCCATCATGCAACAGCAGCCCCAACTCGCTCAAGTGCAACAGCCCCAGAATACGTCCTCCGACGTTCCTCCTCCACCGCTCAACGGCCAAGACTTCACCCTCTCGAACGTGCTTCATTTCCTTCAATCTGAATGGCGCAAATACGAACGCGATCGCAACGAGTGGGAGATTGAGCGAGCTGAGATGCGAGTTCGTCGCTTATTCTCAACCGGATGTTGTCCTGCCTTTTGATGCCCATTTGTCCCTACCAGGCCCGCATAGCTCTTTTAGAAGGAGAGCGCCGCTCCTTCGAAAACATCAAGGTTGACCTCATGCGCCGCATAAAAATGCTAGAGTATGCTCTCCGGGTCGAGCGGTGCGTACCAATCTTCTCGTTTGCTCTGCCCATGAACGTGACGTGTTTCGCGCGAACAGCTCAAAACAACTTTCACAAGCACAAGCTAGCCCTCTCGCATCTCAGTCGATACCCCCAACGAAGATTGCCTCTTTGCAGTCTGCTTCCCAGAAGGACGAATCGTCCAGCCACAAGGAAGCTAGCAGTCCAAGCTCTCCTCGTAGCGAAGGTATCCGCGATTTCTATTCATCCTCTTCTCTCGCTAATGTGGCAAAAAGATTCTCCCCTGCCCCCAGAAAGGGGTCAGAATGGTACCTCGGGCGCTGGTTCAGCGAGAACAAGCGCGTGGGCAGGGCCGTCATCGTCATCTGGGTGGACTAATACCAATGGCCCTGCGTTGACTGCTGCCACAGGTAAACCATCACTTGGCCGTGACCCCAAGAGCCGCGCTCGCAGCAGGGATTACCTCAAACAGTACGTCCTTGGTCTGAAACAGCTTTCGCTTTTCTTACGTTCCCCAGATGCCTGCAAGAGATACAATATCTCACGTCTCCCCAAGCGCTGAACCCATTGCCCCCACGACAACTCGTAACGAATCCATCTCTACCCGTCACCCTTCCCAACGTTCCGTCGTTCGATCAGATGGGCTATAATACACGACCGCGTAAACTCATGCCTGATGTTGCCAAAGATTTCCCACTCATGAATAACGTCATCTCTACGCCTGCACCGGCTGCGGGTCCCTCTTCTACAGCTCCCCAGATTTCCGCTCTTGAGCGTGCGCCTGGGATCGGGTCACTGCCTTCGCAACAGAGTTCGTTGGCTCAATATCAGTCCTCTCAACCACCAAGCAGCCAGCCCACCCCGGTGCAATCTAGTCAGACGTCAGATGTGGATAAAGACAAGGACGAAGCCATGTTCGAGTCCCAGTCACGTACCTCTATCTATCGCCCTGATGACAAAGGGGAATGGAGAGAAAAGGTGGGACTATCGTACTCAAGTCCAACAGGTTCAATGGCGGATAGCGCCTGGGACCGTCGTCCAAGGGAGGAAGATGAGGATGTAAAAGAGGAAGAGCCGGAGGCCGAAGAGGACGAGTCGAATGTACTCGGGGAAAGTGAAGGCACTAAGGTCTGGAGAACCAAGAGAACACTACGAAAGTAAGCGAGCTCGGCTGGCCTATTCGTGTTGACAGTTCTCACACCTGCATAGTCACCTCGATGCAGTCCGGGCGATTGCCTTTCACCCTACAGAACTCTGCCTTGCTACTGGAGGTGACGACTGCACTGTGAAAGTATGGCGAACAGATGTTTCTGGCCTTGCTTCGTCCAAGTGCGCAAAGTTTCGTTGTTGGCCTCTGCATGGCATCAATACTCACATTATTCCGGTGCAGTTCTCGCCCGGTTACCGAGGTCGAACCACAGTTGACCCTCCGTGGCCATTCGGCGGCTATTACCCGCCTCATCATTGCACAATCCAAGCAACTTATTTATTCTGCATCTCTCGATTCAACAGTTCGTGTCTGGGCCTTGCCGTCCTCAACTCATACCACCTATGCACCATTCGATGCCTCACGACTTCACGGAGAGCTCATTGGACATACGGATGCGGTTTGGGATCTCGCGCTTGTGCGCGATGAGTGCACCCTCATCAGTGGTGGCGCTGAAGGAGCTGTCAAGGTGTGGGATGTTAGCGATTCGTCCGGCCGTGGTTCCTTGCGCCTCTCTTGGACGTACAACGGCGCGGATTATGACGGGGAGGAATCCGATGATCTGCCAGGCGTGACCTCGGTTGAAGCCATCAAGGTTGACTTGAAAAAGGTTGCGGTCGCGTACCAGAACGCGACAATAAAAATATTCGACATTGTGCACGGGAAGGAGTTGGCTGTTCTGCATGGCGAGTCGGGATCTGGTAAGTTGGTCCATCTACTGTGTCTTTCCCACCTTACAGTTCCTTCAGAGGGTGGGCTTTCACAAGCGAACAGCATAGTTTCACATCCAACAATGCCCCTCCTTATCACCGCCCACGAGGACAAGTATATAAACATCTATGACATCAACACAGGTTAGTCCCGAAGCGAACATTCAGCGTATTCAACACTAAATTCTTCCCAGGCCAATGCACGTACTCGATGCCTGCCCACTTGGATGGTGTGACCTCCTTATCCATAGACGCTGCTGGCTTTTCTCTAGTATCTGGCGGTCATGATTGCTCAATCCGCTTTTGGGACATACTTGGTACGAAAGCATGTATTCAGGAGATCACGAGCCACCGCAAGAAGGCGCATGAGGGTGTGCTTGACGTGCAGTTCCATCCTTCTCTGCCTTTCATGGCTAGTGCGGGTGCGGATGGCATAGTTAAGCTATATGCGTCGTCATAATTCGTATACCTCCATACTTATTCGGATAGACCCTACGTAGCTTTACCTACCATCTGCTCACTATTCTATGCCAGCGATTATCATCCGGGAAGGCAGTCATCGGATCGAGGTGAACTGAACACCAAACTAACTCATGATCATGATTCAGCGGGAAACAAGAAAGGGCCTCTAAGAGGTAGATCTGAAGTCGGAAAAGAAGAAAGCGCTATTGCTACAGTGTGGCAGATCCGATATGTGTATCGCTACATGTTAATAGTACACGGGGCTGCACGACTTGCTGGGCCAAACTGAAAAGTCCATCAATGAAGGCGTAGAAAGTAAAATGAAGAAGAAAAAAAACTAGATCACTGGCGACATGGTCAGTGGCAACGCTCTCGGAAAATGACCGCAGACATACTAATCCTCATGCCCTGCTCGGTACACAACACCTCCACACCGAGACCTCGGGTCCGTACCAAAGCGTCCACTTGGTCTCGGATGACATGGCATATCGGACGGCTATACTTCTGCTCCAAATCCTCCTTGCAATGCATGATATAGATACGCAACCCCGCGAGCGGCCCTGAGGAGGGTTTATCCTCCGCAGATGTGTTCCGGCGGCGTTTCTTCCTCCTCTTGGGATGCGGCGGCGCCTGGGCCCGCTCCTGCTCCTGTTGTTGCAGTTGTTGCCGCGCCTGATCGTCGGTGGCTCTACTGGCGGTGCTCTTGTCGCTCTTCGGAGTTGGTGCGGCGGCATTGCCGGCACGGACGGCGACGACTTCGTCTGCGAGGACCGCGAGTTCGTGCGCGAGGTGCTCGGGGCTGAGGTGTCCGTAGAGCAGCTCGTCCGGCCGGCCGGACGGCCAGGAACATTCTATGAAGATGGCGGAGAGCGTGGTGGGTATCTTGGGCGCGGCGGCGCGCCAGACGGCGATGGTCTGCGGTTTGGATGCGAGACTGTCCGGGGAGACGTCGCCGAAGAAGAGGAACTCTTGCCCCGTCGGGTCGTGCCGGATGAAGAAGGCCGAGGACTCGTAGTCACCTAGCGTGTCGTTCTTCCCGTGTAACACGGGCATCACCCTGATCGAAACGTCTGGGAAGATCGTGTTATAATCCTCGTCGAACGTTAATCTGCGGTTGTCGTTTTATTTGTTGTTCGGATTTGGAATTTGTCGATTTTGTTAAATTTTTTCATTTTTGCGGTGATAGATCGCGTTGGGAAGGGTTGTTGGTTTTGGTTTGATGAACGTGAGAGAGGTGAGAACATGACATGTGAGTCTGGTGGGTGGAAAGTAATAATCGCACACACGGGTCATAGAGAAGCTTATAAGCGGCGTCGTCCGCGTCCCACGACGCCAGACTGGGCCATATTCGATCGGCAAAGATGGTCTCCAGGGTCTTGAGCGTGTGCTGTGGGGCGCATACTCGTTTCCTGGGACCCTGGAGAGACCCTGCGGATAAGACGAGGCCGTTGATATGGTCAAGATGGGCATGGCTGATAACGAAACACCTGAAGCGGGAGGAGGGAGGAGAAAAATGCGAGGTGTGTGTGCGTGCGTCGGTGCCATCGGTCGCGAAGAGAAGTAAAGAGAAACCCAACTGACTGAATGAGCGAATAGACCTGATGTGCGGACAGACCGTCGAGGAGGGTGGGGTCTCTGCTGATCAGCTGGTGCAGGGTTCCTATCCCCGAGCCTGGCGGTGGGGGTTGAAACGAGAGGATGGGCTTTCAGAAGAGATTGCACGGCGTGGCGTATTGCGCGTTTGGGCCTCACCTGCTTCGAGAGCAATCATACCGTCTTTCCAGGATGCGTCACATGGCTTAAATAAGTACCTATTCGAGGATTTGCGTGCGATTAGAACGTAGTTGGGGGAGGAACGTGCGTCCCTTCGTGGGGGGAAAAAAGGTGGAGACGTACGAGGATAGGTTGGTCTCGTATGGCCCTCCACCGCAACCCACGACGACCAAGTCAAAGGTGGGCATGAGGAGATGGGGGAGGTGAAGGCTTGGCGATGAATTTCCGTTCCAATTAATATTAGAGTCGGCTCTGCCCGAACAAGGACAGGACAGGGACGAAAGGGCGCTCTCAGTCAACTTAATATCACGGCACGTAGACAGAGCAGAGAGAACTCTCATAGTGGGAGAAGCGACAAAAGAGTGACTCGGTAGACAACGAACGAAAGACATGAATAAAAAGGCGAAACTAAGTAAAGACTTGGAACGACATGGGAAAAACAAGAAATGAAATCCTGACTCCTTCCACAACACTACCCCCCTTATGCCTCACGCGGTGGTACTCAAAAGGCTGTTCAACGCCTTCTGGAAGTCGTACGAACTCGCCTCGAGCGCAGCGACCGCCTGCCCACGACTGAAACCCATACTACAGAGTTGCTTCACAGGCTCTACGTCATCGTCAACGGCGGGTGTCGACGTTCTCATGCGCTCGTCACTTATAGGAGCCAAATGCTGAGGCTGAGGAGAATGCGTTGAGTCTTGTGTCCCTTTCTTCTTCCTAAATGGCAGACGGATCTAAAATGGGCACAAGCGTCATCTTTTCTACTCCTGGACAACAGTGGACTATGTTACTTACGCTAAGTTTCGAGTGACGCGTTTGTTCCTTTACAATCTCTTTGGGCGGCGACGTGGATGGTCTTCCCTTGGGTGATGCAATACGCGGTGGGGGAGAGGATGGAGGGGGACCAGGAGGTGGCGGTACTGCCTCGCGGGGGGATGTAGTTGCCGGAATGGGTGAGCCCAAGGCAAACGCGGATACTGGTGACTGTGTCACTTGAGGGATCGAGGACGACTGGGAAGACACAGTTCCCAATGTACTGCCTTGTTGTGAAGAATCGAGACCGAAAGTGTCATCGAGCGAGGGACGCGCATTGACCGGCGGTTGACTCGGCGCAGGCTGGGTTGTGGCAGCAGCAGCAGCTGCTAGGTTATTTCCAAAGGCTGATTCAAACGAGAATGGCTGGGATTCGGGAACTGGAGGAAGAAAAGGGAGACCGTCAACAGCACGAGCTGTACTCGCCATGCTTTGCTGGGGGCTGAATGCGTTCTCAAAACCCGTGTCACGAGCGATCGTGGTCAGTGGCTTCGCTGTCCCGCCGGTGCTCGTAGGCGGTGGCGGGAACGCGGTTGAGCTAGCAGAAGACACGCCCTCACTTGGGAGGGTAGCAGCAGCAGCGTCTGCCTTGGTAAAGTCAAACTGGTCTTCAAAAGCATTGCCAAAAGGGTCATTGTTCCCTGGCGCGGTAGGCGCGGTGCCAGGGAGATCGCCAAACGCCTTGTCAAAATCGCTCACAGTCGCCGGCTTCGGAGTTTCTGTTGAGGATGCTGCAAACGGAGAAGTTGATGTCAAGAAAGGGCTGCTATCTTTTGCTGGAGGTGGGAAGGGATTGGTACTCTGGACCTCGGCGGCGGCGACAACCCCCGTCAAGGGTGGGAACGTTATCTCGGCGGTAGTCCGAGGTGAAGCATCCCCATTGCTGACTGGCGCTTCTTTTCCTGCTTCGTCCCTGTTCAAGCCAGGGGGCGGGCGACCAACAAGAGTAGCTAGAGGGGTTTCATCTTCGCTATCGTCATCGCTCGAGTCGGACTCGTTCACCTCAAGCTCCTTGAGTGGGGTATGGATGTCGGTGTGAGCGTCCGACGGTCGATCGGTTGATGGCGCGGCAGAAGGGGTATCGAGGGGAGAATGAGAACGGTTCTGTACTGTCGGTTCGGCTATCAGGCTGTTGGGGCTCGGCCCGAGGCCATCAAGAGCGGATGTCGGCGGAGTCATAAACAGGTCGTGGTCGCTAGAGGGCTCGGATACCTCTTCGTTCGCTCCAACCCTAGGTTCAGTTTCAACCTTTGCGGTGAAGGGATGCCCGTTGCCCTCCAGTGCAGTCGATGGTTCTTGCACATCGGGTCCAGGCCTTGCTTCTTCACCACCAAAGGCCTGATCAAAGGTAAATGGATTGTCCGTTGTGGTACCTTCATTCCGTGTAGGGACAGCAGGAGGTGTGGGGACGACTGCATTGGCAAAAGGCAGGAAGGGTGATTGTGACTGCGATTGCGAGCCGGAAGCTGCGGCGAGCCGTTCGAATGGATTGGTGCTCTTTGTCGTTGTCGATCCACTAACGGAGCTGGGGCTTCCTGGTGTGCTTGGAAGTGGCAGTGCTGTGGGTGGGACACTGTCTGCTGACAGTGAGGGTGAAGAAGCGAATGAGTGGCCGTTGGCCGCGTTGGCTGCCGTGGGCTCTCTGGCAAGTTCTGCCTCCGCGATCTCGAGCTCCTTTGTAGCCTCTTCAGCTTCCGCTGTTGCCTCCTGGAGCTCCTGTGCCACCTTAGCTCTCTCCGCCTCCCTCGCGGCGAGCTGCTTCTTGGCGATCGCCAAAAGCCCCTTCTGTTGCTTCGCTTCCTTTTTTGCTTTCTCAATCTCTGCCTTGGTGATTTCGATCGTTGAACCCGTCTCAGTCATTTTACGTTGCAGTTCGCGTACTTCTTCCTTGTCGCGGAGTAGACCTTGCTCAACTTCAGCCTTTTCTACTCGGACGGCACTGAGATCGCTCTCGGCGCGAATGAGTTCCCCTTTAGCCTTCTGGATTTCAGATGACTGGTTGCTGAAACGCTCACGGAGCGCGGCAAGAGATTGTGATTCGGTTTCATACGCAGCCTTCGCAGAACTCAGTTGAGTTTGGAGTGCGGAGAGTTGTGCTGTCTGGCTTTGCACGGTAGCCTCGACATTGCTCCGTTCCGTAGTCGTGTTCTCCAGTGAGCGGGTCGTCGACTGAAGCTGGTTCTGGAGATTTCCTATTTCGGCCGAATGATGATTGATAGAAGTGGTAGAAGCCCCGATCCCAGCATCGTCATCGTCATCCAGAAGGCCTTTGCTGGGTGCTACAGCGAACTATGAATATTTGGTCCTCAAAAACGAAGAATGAGACATACCAAATGTGCCCTGTCCTTGTGTCTGAAGTGCAGCCGAGATTGCCGATGACTGAGCAAGAGGCCCAGTTCGTTGGGGTTGCAAGATCGATGACGGAGGTTGTGTCACTACAGGAGAATCGTCCCACAGCAAATCATTCAGTGGTGCTGTGGAAGGTTGTTGGAACGGAGAACTTGTGGGTACAGCCGCCACTCGCATCGAGGGCGGCATCAAAGAAGCCGGTAAAGTACTCGGTATCTCGTTTCCGTTAATCCTCCCTTGTATCAAGTGGAATGCAACCGCGAAACCATCACGAGTGAGGTGGCCATCATTGTTAAGGTCGGCCAGATCCCTATACATGGTTGTGAGATGACACAACAGGAAAGGACAAGTTAATGAAGCTTACCAGATTGAAGCAAGGTCACTCTCAGGCAAGTTTGATCGAAGCATGAATGGGACGACAACATCGCTCTCGACATAGCCCCGCTTTCGCTTGTCCAAGTCATCAAAATGCTTGTCGGAACTAGCCTTCTCAGCAGGGGTAACATCCCATGCCGGTTGGGGTGGGGCAGCAGAGAAAGGGGAGAAAGGCCCCAAAGCTGGCACGTTGCGGACTGGACCTGATTTTGAACCCGTTGTATTCTGCGTTAATTGTCCTGTGAATTGGCGCGGAGGCCCAGTATACTGGGGCTGCACCGATTTTCCCGTCATCTGAGGTTGGACTACGCCTGACCCGCTAGCTGAAGGGAACTTGCTTGGAGAACTGGGACTGAAAGAGCCACTGTTTCCGGTAGTATGCGAAGCAACAGCAGTTCCCGGTAGCGGTTTATCAGAGGCCATTTCGTACAAGCCCGGAGGAAGGGTAGTCGGGATAAAAGGAAGTTGGCCAGACATGGAGGCCTGGATGAGGTACATGGCAACGATAAAGTCGGACACATCCAACGATCCACGGTTATGAGTATCCGACAAATTCCTGAGCAAGATGCATGAGCACGGATGCTACGTGGAAATGAAAACTAGGCCATACCATATTTGGGAGAGTTTTTCGACTGAGAGTTTGGACTTGACGAACACTTCGCGTGCGTTCTCACCTTGAGAGATAGATTGAGACTAGAGATGCGAGAAGGGTTGAAAAGAGACAGTTCAGCACGTACCTGAAAGAAGACCGTTTATAGGGTTACAGCTGTTGAAGTACCGCGTAAACTTGGCCTTGTCCTGCGCAGTCAACTGAGGAGGAAGACGAGAAGAGACCGGAGACTGCGGCGGGGGGCTGATAGCCCTACGGGGTTCGGAGGGTGAGGAATACCCGCTGATAATAGGAAGGGGTCCGGCTTTGGTGAAAGTGAACCGAAAGTTCGACGGCGAGAAGATTCGTCACACTCACGTTTGTTGACAAGGTCCGCTGACACGGTCTCGCCTTTTTGAGCCCAACCAATAAGACGGACTGCGACAGAGACACCTTTACGAGTGAGAAAACCTTGGTTATCCGCATCTGCGAGTCCCCAGATTTGACCCAAGATAGCAGGGCTGAGGTTGGTCCCGCCGAAGATGCGAGGTGCAACATCTCCGGTGATGATGCCATACTTTTGGGGATCGTGCTTGCTGAAGATTTGGTTTACGAGGGCGAGCTCCCCCTGTGTCGGAGAGAAGGATGTGGCCATAGTGAGCGAAGGAGTGTTGAAGGTTGGCGTAGAGTTAGGATATTACAAAAGTGCATCAGCAAGCTGCTTCCGCTTTCACCCCACCCAGCGTCTCCTCGGCTTCGGTCTTGCCGACGCACCACGTGACCGAGTCACGCGACGTTAGCAAACCACGCGCGCGTCTCTCATTTTGACTGGACCAACTCGGACTGGAACGACCCCAAGCTCAACATGGAACAGATCACTACCTCTCTTGCTGCGCGCACCGCTCAAAAATCTACAGTTTCTGGTTCTGGGAGTGACGCCGCTGGAAGTGTGACCAAGAGGTTACTTCCCTTTCCTAGTTTTGCACCGCAACATTCTGATTCCTTCTCGTCAGACTGAGCAATGAACTGATGACCTTAATGGTGAGCGCCCTTTTAACAGTATGTTTTGACTCGGGCACCTCTCATCAATTCTTCAGATGTCTTCTTCACCTGGAATTGTACGTGTCAAATTCCTGGCTCAGCAATGCTTTGTCTAACGCTCTTTGCGCATCTGTCTACTAGTCAGCTTTCCCAAAGTCAGATGCCAACCTCTTCGAATGGATAGGCACAATAGAGGGACCCGCAGGAACCGTGCGTGTGTACTCTCATCGGTGGTCGTTCGCCTCATAATCTATATCTCCAGTACTATGTCGGGATGTCGTTCAAAATTTCCATACACTTTCCGCCAAACTATCCCTATGTCCCACCTGTTATCAAGTTCGAATCTCCATGTTTTCATCCCAATGTTGATATTGCATCTGGTGCCATTTGCCTTGATATCCTCCAGGTTTGTATCCCCGGTTCACAGTGCGACTTTTAAAATTGACTGATCTGTCTTTGACTTAGGACAAGTGGTCCGCTGTCTATAGCGTCCAGACCATCCTTTTGTCTTTGCAGTCTCTTCTCGGAGGTAAAAGCCACATTTTATAAAGCAATTTCCCTCTCTGATTTTCAACCTAAGAGCCGAACAACGCATCTCCACTAAATACAGATGCGTCGAACCTTTGGGAGACGCCTGAGCGTGAGTGACAGTAATTGTTCTGTTTGTGAACTGTGCCTGATGTTTTATTCAAGTATTCAAAGCTCAACTTCAAAAACATTACCGACCGGTTAGCGATGAGGTGAAGGCTTAGGTAGATAGAGGAGGGTATACCCCGATTTGTCGCTGTAGTCGTTACCCCGGGCCCGCGGTCTTTTGCTTTGTCATCACGTTGCTGTCCACACCTGTACATGTGTCCATTACTCGTATCCTCGACCCATCAGATTGCATCAAACGTTCACTTTCGCCTCTCACTTTGATCTAGGGGTTGATCCCTTGCCGTCGGTTGACCCGAGTTTTCGACAATTTTCGGAATTTCTCAAGTACTTTTTATTTTTTTCGTTCGGTTTGTCGCTGTCCTGTTCCGCTTGACGACATGTCTCACTCAATATGATCGACGATTAGAACGTCCTTGTAATCATGCCTCGTCGACCCCCGCCAACACCCCTTCTTCTTGTTCAAGGACCACTGCCTCGAGGCAGGTCCAAGTTTACGATGCCATCAGTGCCGAGGCCTATATTTCATCCGGACACGGCGGATACCCATAGGCCAGTCACTCGCCAGCGGGTTTACTCTAACCCTGCGGTCAGCCCTGGAGGGTTGGGATGGAGAGCGGGACGTCAAGGATCATCGTCACCGTGTGCGGTTGGAGGAGCTCATGTACGACCTAACACGGCACCGGTTGATGTTGGGAGGGTGGTAATGCCAGCTCGGGCGGCGATGTGGACGGGATGAGGGGGTGTAAAGTAGCAAAGAGAAAGAAAATGTGTTGGGTGCCTCGTGTCGGACGGGTTGTTCCGTGTATGGCCAAGTCTGAAGGAGGAGAGTCGAGCGAACTTTACTTTTTGCACACTCGCAAACACGGTTGTACACGCTTCATTTGTACGCTTTCCGCATCGTATTCTTCCCTTTCTTGTTCTTTCTAGGATATTTTCTTCGTCGTCAATCAAACAAATCATCGTCCTTGTCCCCGTCCCCCTCAATCATCACCATAATGACTAGTTCTTCTCCCACTCCGGATATCGCCTCGCTGTCACTCTCTTCTCAGCCACCCCATCAACGTCTGCACGATACTTACGACTACGACGGCACTGGCACCGGTAACATCAGAACCCAGTACCACTTCGCCACTGCTCCTCCCATTCCTCCCAGTCAGCCTCCTTTCCAGCCATTGAGCATGAACCAGTCTCCTCTCAAGAGCAAGACTTCTCGTGCTGCTCTTCCTCCGGTTCGTTCTCTTTTTTTCCTCATTTTAATCAGTACTCTTAAAATCAATTATCTCCATATGCGCCCTCTCTATAGCAATGGCTCGATGGCGGTGCTACTTACCCTGACAATCGCTCTTTGTCTTCTCCTAATAATTCTGATCTTTCTTCCGGTGGAGGTTCTCCGCCTCTCCCCCATATCAACGCCCCCCCAAGCCTTCCCCCTTCCAATCAGGGTGCTGAGGACGAGATTATACCCACGGCCATTGTCATCAAAAACATCCCCTTTAATGTCAAACGCGAAACTCTTCTCGACATCATCGTATGTCCTATGTCATGCTCCACCTTCCCTTTTATAATCTCCCCGACAGGCTTCCCTATCCATTCCAACCCCGTATGCATTCAATTACCACCTAGATCAGTCCGGCTCTTTCAGGGGTCTCGCCTTTGCCAATTTTCGGCAGGCCTCCGATGCGGATGCCGTCGTTGCCGCCCTTAACGGCTTCGATGTGCAAGGTCGCAAACTGCGGGTTGAGTATAAAAAAGTACTGCAAGCCGGAGAGAAGGAACGAATTGAGCGGGAAAAAGCTATTCGGCGCATGCGTTCCATGCAGCTTGAGAAGGAGCAACAGCATCAACTCCAGACAGCGCCACAGCCGCCTTACGACGATTTTCATGTTATCACATCTCCATTCACGCCTCAACGGTCGTACTCAGGGACAAACTACCAATCTACTCAGCAGTACTCCCCACCCTCGGCCCCTCCGCCGTCGGCTGTACAACAATACGGGGTCCAAACCCCTCCTCCTGCGCTTCCCGTCACACCTAGCCCATCTCTAAAGGGCAGTTCTGCCGCAAATGAGCTAGACCTCAATGACCCATCTACGCTAGAGATCTACTCGCGTATCTTGCTTTTCAAGGATGATCACATGAGAGACGAACTTGCATTTTCCAGGACCCTTTCTCCGAAACAACGACGAATAGTGCATCTGGTTGCCCAGAAGCTCGGTGTGTATCACTATTCTATCGGTGAAGGTGAAGAGAGGCATGCAGTCGTCACGCGCATCGACCCAGAGAAGGTTCGCCCAGCTCTATTGGTCTTCACTGGGATGGGCTAACGTATGTACCTGACCCACCAGAGACAACAACAAGGTAACCACCACCCAGGCTTGCAGCGCATGCCTTCCGCCTATCTCTCGCCAACCTCACCCACGTCTGGCGGCATACCTCAAACTTTGCGCGTGAAGAAATCTATGCCCGATATGGGTGCCCTCCGCGCGCAGGCCCCCCGACTGACTACACGCTCTTCGAATGGCAACATCCGGGAAGGCTACGCGACGATTGCTTCTCCTTCTCGTCGCTTGGGGGGCTTTGGCTCGCTCTTCGGAAGTTCCAGCCCGTTTGATAACCCCTTGCCACCAGTCCCGAGCTTGCCCACAAGCGTTGTCAGTCATAGCAGTGGAGATCGGCTTGAAAGTCCGACTAGCGGTGTCGTACGACAGCCGCGGGGTCCGGGCATCGGTGGTTTCGCTACTCGCCGGGAACGTGCTGTGGCTAGTGAGAGCGCAGTTCGTAGTCTGGATACCCGCTCCCACGAACCGCTGGAGATGTGAGATGTAACGACGCAGGATGACAGTCAAATTTAAGAGCTACTTATAGGCACGTCCGACAATGATTTTCCATCGTCAGCCTTGCGAGAGGCCCTTACTTGCCTGGCATTTCAGTTATCCTCAAATCAAATTTTCACGCTATTCTCTTGTTTAAACTTGCAGACCATTTCGTGTAACTCATTAAGTCCCCAACATGGCTCGTTCTTTCTCTTGGCTGTCCCCCCCCCCCATTTTCCTGCTGCGCAAGATGATGACGTGATCTCGTTTATTCTTTTCCTTCTCCTGACTGTGTTGATATATATAAAATACTTGTTCTTTTATCGTGCATTGGTAGTTGTGACTTACCCGGTCCTGCTTTTTGGGTAATGTGTCGATAGAGATGTCCTTGCCGGATAAGCGCGCCGCATAACCGTGACTGTGCCACTTCTTGGACCGTCATGCCTACCTCATCCCTCGTCCGAGCTGCTTTCTTTGCCCTCGGCGCAGCCGTAGGTGGAGGTGCCGTAGTTGCATTGAATGCCTCTAAGAGAAAAGAGCCTCTATCCTTGCCCACCGCAGGCTCAACTGGGGGAGGCATCCCGAAACTGCCCAACCTTCCTGTCGTAGATGTGGGTGTCGCTGGCGAACCTCGCTTTTCTGCTGGAGTGGCGACTACAGGTGGCCCCATCCTGAAATATGGAGACCCTGGTACGCACGCAATGATGTCTCTGAATTAATCTTTTTGAACCGTTGAATCGGATCGTTGTTTGCGCAGGCCCCATTTCGGACCAATTGACGCGCATAGCATATGCGACAGGGTACGATCGTCGCATGCGGCACCCTGCCTGGGTCAGTGATTGAGTCTCTATCTCTCCCCCTTTCACCTCGTTGACGAAGGGCACGCATGCAAAAAATTATTTATTTTATTTTGTAGACGGCGGAACACTTGACACTCGCTTCTCTTGGGAAATCTCGCCGCGAGGAGTCTACCACCGGCGGCAGCAGGACAGGGAACAGCGAACCCGGCGACCGAGAAAATTCGACTTTCCAGGAGGACGAGGCTCTCCCGGTGCAGTTCCGTGCAAAGTTGCAGGACTACTTCCGCAGTGGTTATGACCGCGGACACATGTAACGTCGTTTCGCGCATCGTCCCTAAACCCCACCCTTGCTGAAACACACACTCTCCCTCTTCCCCCCTCCCACTTTTTTTTTGCCGTCGTGTAGGGTACCAGCTGCGGATGCGAAACGGTCTCAGGTCAGGGTGTCATGGGGCACATTTCTCTCTTTCGATTGTGCACGTGCCTGACTTGAGAGATCCGCAGGAAGCCATGGACGAGACGTTCTTGCTCTCTAACATCGCCCCGCAAGTGGGCGTAGGTTTCAATCGCCACTGTTCGTTCGCGTCGCCCCTTCTTGTCTTTTTCCAAGTTTGACGCGAGGCTGATTCCCGTTTTTTGCCCTCCGCGCGTATAGATTGGGCATATCTCGAAGACTGGTGTCGCCGGTTGACGGGTTCGTTCGCCGATGTTTACGTGTTCACCATCCCGTTGTACCTCCCGCACAAGGAGACGGATGGGAAATGGAGAGTCGTGAGTGGGACGTCGACGTCCTTCCCTACGTACCATGTACCTGTCGCGCTGATCACACCTTTCCCGCGCATAAAACAAAAGACATATGAAATGATCGGTAACCCACCGAATGTATCCGTTCCGACGCATTTCGCCAAGGTCGTTCTTACGGCGCGACCGTCGTCACCTTCGACCCCTCAGGTTCCGGAGATCTCAACGGGAGCATTTGTGCTCCCGAATGCTGCCATTTCGGACGAGACGCCCCTGGAGAGCTTCGTTGTGCCCAGTATGTCGAATTCACCGAATCGTCATTTGTCCACAGTGAACACGCATGTCTGACTCTTGTGCTGTAATCCTTGTCAGTTGACGCCGTCGAGCGCGCCGCTGGTCTGACTTTGTTCTCGGACACGATCAAAGGACAGTCAAAGCACATTTGCAAGACGACCAAGTGTGAAGTCATGGTTCGTCGCTTTGACGATGCACAAAAGAGACCAGAGATGAGGCGTGCGATTTCATCCCCCCGGTGACACGCTACCCCTCGTGGTACAAGCTGGTACAAGGTCGTGCAAACGACGCTTGTTGCGCATTAGGGTCACTCATTATTAGCGATAGCGATCTAAACGTTGGACAACATATCCTTAATACCATCCCAATACTGCTCATCTACGCGCTTTGAGATCTCCTTTTTGGTGAGCCAGGCAAAGTCGACGACAGATTCCCCTGGTCGCACTTGACCGGCCATAATGTGTGCTTTGAAAAAAAATATGCAAGTCTTTCAAGAAACTGCATGAGTTACTTCAGTTTAGTGAGGCGGAGTGAGACGTACTCTAGATGTTGCGACTGGATCGGTGGGTAGTGTTGGAGGATGGATCTCATGCAATCCAATTGGTTTGCGACTGACAATCCAAGTGTCCATGGCTTCTCCGCATAGCTCCTTCAAATCACGCGCCGCGGACTAAAGAAGAGTTGATTGGAGGTAGAAACAAAAAGAAAGGAGGCTACCTGCCTCATGTAGCAGCTCATTGTCCGCAACTGCAATCTCGGGGAATTTCCACACACCAGCCTCATCTGTCTTTTGCTTGATGAGGAGGTAGAGGTTCCGCTGGCCCTTCCTGTCCAGGCTTTTCACGTCGCCGTTCACATCGCTCGCATGGACACGAGGCGCAGGCGTCTCGTCCTCATCTCGTCCGAACTTTTTCAGGTCCTGAGCTGTCACGTCAGCACCGGGCGCGAGGGGGTGGTCCGCGCCGAAACTGGGGCCGAACGCCTTGCGGTCACGTTTGCGCTCCTCGAGGTTGAACTTGGACTCGAGGAGGGAGCCAGGCTTGAAGTAGAACTCGTGCGGGAAGGGGTTGTGCAGCGCGCGTTGGATGCGCCGTTGGTAGGCGTAGTAAGCGCGCTCGAAGGATGTGGGCGTGCGGGTGAGGATGGGCGACCGGTTGAGGATGACGGCGGTGTGCAAGATTGGACGTGGTGGGGCCGGGGTTGATTTGGGAGGGGGTGGCGTTACCTCTGTCGCTAAGCTGCGACGGAAGATGGGTCTGCCCGCTCTGAGCAGCAGGGACGACGATGAGGATGACCAGGACATGGCGGAACGAAGACGGGACGGCGCGGATTCCCCGAAATGGACGGCACGCGTCTGCCGGCGCGATTGGCTTGGCTGTAAGTCTGAGACTGAGACTGACTGCAGAGCACTGCGGGAAGCATCACATCCACCATGACACTCAATCTGGTCTCAAACTCATATTTGGAAGAGAGCACCGCAAAGATACGCGTAAAGCAAGTGCCATGGGAGGTGCGCTCGTTCCTTCCCGCCCGTCTCATCGCATGGGTCCTATTGGAGCAAACCTCGATTAGGGATACCAACGCGCGGGACATATCACCCTCGAGGAACTCGCCCTCATCAAGAAAATAGACAGACAACCTAAATCAAAGACAGAGCCCCTCCTGCTCTCCGATGGCCAGACCTACGCATCGCTTTATCTCGGACTGCTCAAGAAACTCCAGAGGGTGGACACCCTCCAGGCTATTCTCGTTCTCATCGCGGATGCTCTCACTGGTATGTCTCGTCGCACATGGCGTTTGCCTAGTCCTCTATACCTCTCTCGCAGATCACGAAGAGCGTATCATCCTATTTACGAGGGCATATGCATCTGAGTTGGATCTGCCGTTCGGTCCACTCTTGCGGTGAGTGCCCACCCGAGTTTGAGTACCTCCATCCGTGACAAGTCCATCAAGGATACTCGATATCCAGGATGATTTCGTGCAGCTGAAGACGTCGCAGATTCTGACCGTCCTCTTAAGGTTTATCCTGTCATCGCCCCTTGCTCGGTGCAGAGATTCACACCGTCCTTCTCCAGCGCAGAGCCAGCTCCCCTCCAACAGTGGCAATTACAACCCCTCTTAAATTATTTATCTGTATGCGTACAAGGAACGTCCCAACATAAAAAGGACGTGGCAGTACAATGTCTCGAGGCCATTCTGCCTCGGCACGAAGTTCGCCAAGCTGTCTGGGCGATTCCCGGTATCCCGAGCGGGTTCGCAAAGCATCATGATCTGTTGTGATGGGAGAATTCAACTCTTTGCTTTTCAGATTGGTGGATATTCTCAAGTCGAACAATAGTCCTCAAATGAATTATCAAGTTGGGTTCTGCTTCTGGTTATTGACGTTCGAGACAGAGATCGCGGAGCAGATCAATATGTAATTTTGCGGCCCATTGCTCCTCTAGTTCTCGCGTTACTCAGGATCCGTACAGGATATACGATGTCATTCCTCTCTTCATCAGCGTAGCGCAAGCCGCCGCCAAGGAAAAGGTCGTGCGCATAAATATAGCTACGCTTCGCGTGAGCAATTTCCCATTGTTTGTATGATGTATCGTCATCGGGTAGTACTCATCCCTCCTTTGAGGTGCTCTAGAACCTCGTCACGAAAGCGCCATCCGCCAATCTTCCAGCGATGCTGGTCGCCGAGCTCCTTCCATTCGTGAAGAACCTCGCGACGCGCAAGTGGTCGGACGAAGATATCTTAGAGGACGTGCAGTTCCTCAGAGACGAATTGGAAGCAAGGTTTGAGAGCCTGACGTATGTCCCCATCTCCCCACGATGCGTGCCCGTTAGCGAACGACTGTCTTGGACAGAACGTGGGATGAATATACCTCCGAGCTCACCTCGGGACACCTCTCGTGGACGCCGGTCCACGACTCGGACTTTTTCTGGAGGGAGAACGTGACGAAATTGAACGAGAAAGACCACTTTTACCTAAAGTTCGTCCTCACGGTTGAGCATTTCCGACGCAGACAGATCCGATGATATCACCCTCTCAGGCGACTCACAGAACTTTTGCTATCGTCGCAAGATCCCGTCGTGCTTGCGGTCGCCGCGCACGACCTTGGGCAATACGTCAAGTATCACGAACGCGGGAAAAAGTAGGTTCTGAACCGCAGATCGACCCTTGCTTACATCCCTCTCATCGTCCTCTCTTGGGATTCAGGGTTGTCACGGACCTCGGTGCGAAAACTCGCGCCATGGAGCTAATGTCGCATAGTAGTCAAGAAGTGCGGTATCAGGCATTACTTTCCGTCCAGCGACTCGTCAGCCATCCATGGCAGTCCGCATGATGGTGTCCAATGCGTCGAAGAGTGCGCAGGACGTAGACAATCAGAAAATGACAATGTAATAATTTTGCAAAGCATGAAATGCATATAATACCCGTTACGAGTGAGTTCACCGATGTGCTCAAGGAAGAAAGACGGGCAATCACGTCTTGAGCCTGAGCATCTAAAAGGTTGTCATGACTTGACCCAGATCTCGCCAATCACATCCCACTCTTTCAGCACCACAGGCATAGAGGCTCGCCTTCCCTGATACGCTTCGTCGGCGTCGTGCACATTGTCTTCCAAGAGCAACACACGTAGTCCACCCACCAGCACAAACCCTGTCCTGAGCGCGGTGTATTCGAGCTCAAACTCCCAGAATTGCTCCTCCTTTTTCGAGGCCCCGCTCCCGGGCGTCGCATCGCCTCCATCCTTGTCACCACCAGGAGCAGACGACTCTTCGGGGGTAGCGGCGGTACGCACGAGCGTCATGGACGGCACGAGCAGCGTCGATGCACCGAGGAAGCGCGTCGCCCCACGCAACTTTTCGTAGCGCGCCTCATCACCGGCCATCGGTTCAGGCGGCGGAATACGCCGTAGTGCGAGCGAGGCGGGATCCTCTTCCTCTTGCTGTTGTTCCCCAGGCTGCGTCGCGCGCGGCGATCCGACCAGGGGTCCATCGAGGAGCATAGATGCCAGCGCTCGCGGTGCGATGGACGACGCTATGGCCGTGGCTACCGCCGACGCGAGGCGAGAGTTCGTCGCTGCGGTCGTCATCGCCGCGTTCGTCGTTGTACCGCTCGGAACGGGTGACGCCATTCTTCCTGATGTAGGTCTCGTCGACGGCTGGACGTGTTGCACGGCCAGAGTCAGCGTGCGTTGTTGGCCCTCGCGCACGGACGCAGTCACGCCGAGGGTGCATGCGATGCTGAACGGTTTGCCAGGGTGGACTGTGTCGCGTGGGATGGTGCGCACGATGAGGTCAACGTCGACCGGATCGACGGGTGTCGTTGCTGCTGCGGGGCCCTGGTACGCGCTGGGAATGGCTGAAATTGACGTTGCGGGGCTATGTGGTCGAGGTGGGACAGACGAAGGGCGGTTGCGGAAGGGCGAGGATGGACGATAGGGTGTCGGGCCGATTGGTGGCGTGCTTGAGCGTGAGGGTGGTTGGGAGGAGATCACTGTTGCTGACCGTTGGAGGTGAAGCGGGAGGGCAGACGCAGGCGGGTGAGGCTGCTGCTGCTGCTGTGGTGGTGGACGTGTGGGTTGATTTGTTGGAAGGGGTATTCGACGGGATAACATCTACCCTGAAGCTTAAGGAGGGGGAAAAGACCAGAAAGATGATCAGGCAACTCACGGAGGTTAGCAGTCTCCCAGGTTCGCCAAATGACGATCGCCAGGAAATATCGAGCCTTCCCAGAGGAAGGATCGACCCTGGCGCATGTTGCACAGGGATGTTCGGCGGGTCGATCTCATTCAGGATGTAAATATATTGTCTCATGTCTTGTGCCTGCATCATTGCCATTGTTCCAGAGAAGAGGCTCTCTTGGCCGTCGGGCAGTAAGTTTGCGTCCTGGACGTGCCAGCCCGGAGCTGGTTCGAAAATTATGCGCTCGAACCACATGGGCTCAGACGTTAGGTTCTGGACGTGGACCTCGAGGAAGACCTTCGCGCGCTCCTCGGCAGACAGCAACGCAGAAGGCGAACGAGGCACATGGACCTTTGTCTTGACCGATAATGGATTCGTCACCTACACGAGGATAACATCAAAGCCCGCCGCTCTCGTCAGCGAACGGCCAGCGCGCACATATATGACCAGTCAAGGAAGGAAGGGGGAAAGGGGGAGTCGGAAAGTTTGAAAAAAAGTCGAAGGTGACATACTGCAAATTTGTAAAACTTGCGGAAGGTCTGCAACCCATTTTCTTCTCCTGCCTCCACACCGGTCGTCGTTGCCGAGGTTGCAGGTCTCCGCGCACCAGGCGGGAGCTGGTACGAGACAGTGCAGGCCAGTACGTGTTGGCCGAGCTCCTTGATCTCATGGTGCACCGTAGATTCGAGCGTGTCGCCCGCGACGAGGCTCAACGTTGGTCCACCGATCTCAGCGAGGAGTACCTTGTTCGTCGCCGTTTGCATCTCGACGCGTAGGGTTACGCCATCGACCATCGCTGCCGACTCGTTGTTCACCGCAAGCGCGCCAGAGAATGTCTCTCCGAGTTGGATTGCCCCGAATGAGGATGGGAGCGTGAGGAGGGTAGATGCATTTGTGAGATCGCGTAGTGTTTTGGGGTGACCTGGGAGTGGGGTGCTACCTTGTAGAGAGAGTACGGAGGCGGTAGAGTGGGCTGAGAAGGAGGGCGAGTTTGAATAGAAAGGCACCCATGCACTCGCCAACGAGGGCCGCTACTTGGGACCAAGTTCACAAAAAATCGGCATTTGATATCTGGGCAGACACGCACAGAAACTCGCATCACTTTGAGGGACAATAGATGACCCGCGCCGTCCATTTGATTCAAAGGAGTAGACAAGTATGTTATAGGATGAGGTGTGGTGCGTGATACGGTACAATCCCTTGAGCCAACTACCCGCCTCGTGCCAAAACCTTCTTTAGCTCTCCGTTATGTTTCTCCAATTTCTGCAATGTTGCCTGCGCATTTCCCATCCTCTTCAACAAGTACTTTGCCCGTATCCCTGTCGCGGTTGCGCCACTCCACCAATGTCCCGAATCAAATCCAATCGTTCGCAGCACCTGCAATTCCTGCTCGCATGCGCGCACAGTTGCCTCAGCACTCTCAATAAGCTTTGCATTAAACGCAAGGTCCTGAGTCGCCCGGAAAACGGGGTCTAAATAGAGGGCATAAGCTCGTGACAAGAGTGTGCCGACAAGTGCACATACCATTCACAAGCCGTCGGAAAACGTATCGATAGATCGGTCGCCCAGGGAGGATGGCAGATGGTCGACCATCCTGTGCTTCCACAGTGATCAGCTCCGCTTGCTCCATGCTTCGCAAGGGACCCTCGTCGCCCTTGAATGGCGCATTCATCAACGTCTCATGATAGGGTACAGTATCCCTGTTTGCAAGCCCCCGAAAGACGACCCAAGCCTGCTCTCTGCTCCATGAGAGGCTGCGTGCATCATCTGTATCTTCGCCAAACGCGCGCTTGCGCAGCTCAGAGACACCTTGGCGGATTATGTCCTCAACTGCCTCCGCAGGTTTCTGGCCTGCGCTTATTTTGTGTATGAGCTGTAAGGGTAGCATGTTGGACCGCAAACGTAACGCAAGCGGGATAAAGACACACGCTGGCGAGGTCGCTCGCCCTGCCGCCCACGCATTTGATCTCCTCCATCTCTTCGCGAGAGAATTGGACTTCAATGCCAGCATCACGTAGTCTTGCCTGGACAAGTTGCAATGCGCTCTCATGATCAGCATCACGAACGGCAATCGTGTTTAGCGGCTTTGAAGGGAGAGCTTCATGGGCAACAACTCAGTTATCCAGGAGATATACAGGGAAGAATGTGCGTGCCTTTTGCAAAAAGTTTCGAATCCTCCCGATTATGGCCTACGATGATTACATGAGCTATCTTTGAATGTCATTTTCGTTGTTAGCTTTCTTTCACAGATGACGCGAGGGACGCACTTGTCCTTCCACCAAAGTAGCCACCCATTTTGCAAATACATCCATAACGTCTTCCTTGCCGCCTGCAGTGTAGTTCTTCAGAACCACTGTGGGTAATGTATTTACCGCCTGGGTGTCTGGTGTGCCATTTCCCTCTCGTTTTGATGTCGGAGGAGTTGGCACATCGGTCTCGTGTGAATAACCCACAAGGTCTTCATCTTGCCCCAGGAAAGGTTCGTCTCCAATACCAAGTTCTGCAAGGACACCGCCCCCTGCAATTGCACCCATGCGTGGATCATGCCAGACACCGCGGCGGAGGCGCTCTTGAACCTTCTCTGCGGTTTGCTTCTCTTCCTCCATCTGGCTGGCCCGCTTCTGATTATGAAGTGCTTGTTTACGACGAGTAGAGGAAACAGAGAGAAGTGCGGTTCCGACAATCTCAAGGATCTGTTTAACCTGGTCGGACAGTGAAGAGCTCAGGCCAGCTGATGGATTATAGACGTCAATATGAGCGTTAACCACATTCGTGGGCAATCATACCCTTTTGGCCAATGAGGCCAACACTGGCGACGTCAATGAGGTTATTCATTGAGTTGAGGAAAGTGAAGACAGGCCAGTAACCGGTTTGTCTTGACAGAGCACCGACAAGACGTGTGTCTGAGTTGGCACGTTGGAGCTCTGCGCAGTCGATGACTAGAACTGGGCTAACCACAAGTAAGTGTCACAATTAAAGCTAAGGCTTGGGAAATGCATTAGTTGTACCGCTTCTTGTCCTGAAGTATATGAGTCAACATCTTTGACTTGCCGCTTCCCTGGGGTCCATGGACAAACGTGATGTTCGCTGTGAGCATGAGTTGGCACATAAATACAACAATAAACGAAGGATATACTGGGCATGTCATCAAGGTAATATCCAAGAGTCGTTTCAACATCCTGGCGCTCCTGCCAAGCAGCTTCTGCGTCTACATCGAGGGAATCTGCATGCTTTAAGGATAACCTATCAACAGTATTTCTGCGGAGCCATTGATACAAGCGAGATTCTACGAACAAAATCAAGTTAGAGATAGTAGCTTGTAGACAAACAAAATCAATCACCTCTATAATCAAACCAGTCAAGGATCTTTCCCTTGACCATGAGTGTGCGTAGTGGATCAAATATCTGACAAACGTTGGTGGAGAGGAGATGCCTAAAGGGATGTCACTGACCGTATAGGTCAAGGTACCCAATAAGAAGACGACGACTGGAACGACGATACGTGGATGATTAGAAACCCAGTCGCGGATGACATGGGCTTGTACGGGTGGAAGAAATGAGGTCCTCAGACGTGTTTTATCAATGTAGAGACCGTGTGCAACATTGCGGGCAACAATAGATGAACGAAGGTCAGCAAAGGTCACTGTGGAAGCACGGTAAGATGTGCCAGGAACGGGAGTTGGAGCTGAGATGTCAATTATGCGACCATAAGACTGATAATGAGAATGAGTGAAATGCCATGTGGATGGAGATAAGATCTACTCTGAGTGTATGATATAGAGCCTCTTCTTGTAGGTCAACGCCATCAAAGATGACACGAAGCAGAGGAGATGCAAATCTATTCATGTCCTGAATTAATATTTAATGGCGAGGCAGCGCTGGATGGGAGAAAGGTATTGTACCTCTCGCCATGGTTCTCCTTGCACGACCCAGATATTACCCCTGCGAAGGCCTGCAGATGAGGGAATGCCGCCTTTGGTTTGGACATATTTTCTTAGATCAGACTGGATGTTCGAGAGGGTGTTCTCTGACTCAGAGGGGTTGTATTCGAAGAGCACGAACACGCCCCCGTCCTTTACGTGTGGCTCGATAGAGATAGGTTCGAAGCCATGAGTGCGTACTCCTGATATGAGCTCTGACAGTGAGTTGAGAAGAAGTTCTCGACGGAGATGACCGAAGTAGTATCGAAAACTGAATGAATTATGAAAGTGAGTACTGGACCAGCAAAAGAAGGCAGTGGGTGACGCACTCCCAAGCTGCGAGTTTTACAGGAAAGACCGAGTCGATGAAAAGCCAGGCCTTGTCTTTTTTTCTAGTTGAAGATGAAAGTGCGACGGCTTGTGAATAAAAACGAGTGAGTGAATGTATGCGCATGAGAAGGTGAGGTTGTCGGTACGGAAGCAGAAGCAGCATGATACTGACGTCAATGTCGGCATATCACGTGATATAGACGCTGAAAGGAAAGAGAGCCAAACAGAGAGAAAAAGGAAAATAGGTGGCTGCGCCGAGAGATTGGCCCGGACAACATGTTGACCTCGTCCCCGTCGCTCGCAACACGCGCGACCTCGTCCCCATCGTCGTCGGCTCGTCTCACCAGCCTTCGTCGCAAAAAACCTTCTCATCACACACGAAGACCTCCCCCTTCTCGCTCTATTTCTATGTTTTCATCCCTCAAGTCCCTCGTCACGACTCCCCTGTCATGGTTTGCTAACCCTACGGATGACTCGTTCGAATCCGAGGATACGCCTGGCAAACGCAAGCTCGTCCATAGTCCTTCCGGCCCATACGACAGTGAAAGGGATCAAAAAGACGCTCCTTCGGCATACAGGGTTAAACGTATCCGTCTCGATTCACCAGACCATGTCGCCACTCTGCCAGTCCCTCCCACCCTCGCTCCATACCTCGACCCTCCCTCTCCTTCACTTCGATCTTCGACTTACCCTCGCACACATGCTTCTAAGCCTGCACGGCCATACGCTCCTTCCAGCAATACAATCTCCATCCCGCGCCCGGATACCTCCCGACACTCTCCCCTTTCAACCCATCCGCCCTCGCGCACCCAAGCTGCCCCAATTGCCCGCACAATGTCCATGGACCCCCCGACGGTTCGTCGCACCTCCGCCCAAGAGTCTTCCTACCTTCCCCCTCCTATTTCGCGCGATGTTTCTATGGAATCTTCTCCAAATCCCTCGGTTCAACCCACCAACCCACCCTTCCGCATGCGATCAGCTCTCACTCCCCAGCCTGGTGCTCCACCCTATGGTCCAAATCCACAGAGACGTGAACGCAATCCGTCTGAACCACCGCCTCTTACTGCTCTAATTGAAAATCCAATTTTCGTGAAACCGCCCACTTTGACACGAGACGAGAGGCGCGTGAATGATGGCTCGTCCCTTACACTTGGTTCACTTGTCGATGCTCAGAAATCGGTATCTATTCTCTCTTCCCGGCTACCCATCTCTCCTCCCTTATCACTACATCAGCAGAGTCTTTCCAATCGATCCCATTCTATCCTTGTTCTTCGTCCCCAAGCCGCCGACGGTAAGCGCCCGTTTTTGTTTTTCCCACTCCTTGTTTCACATTTGTTTCAGGTCTACGTCCCACCAACGCCGCCGAGCTTGCGCTCGAGCAGCTTGAGAGATACCGCACTCCCCTCGTTCCCACCCGTCTTGGGTCGGGCAACATTGATGTTGCACTTCCGGAACTCTTTCAAGCGCGCAAGAAGGCTCGGGCCCTTGTCCTTATGAAACGTGACAAGCGCGATGACAAACCTCGCCTTGGCCATGCGACTAAGTATATCAACTCTTCCAAGGAAAAGGACAAGGATACCCCATCAAAGAATAAGAACAATAAACCGTATGCTGGCGAGGGCGGTCTCAAGAAGTTGTTGGCTAGGCGCAAACAAGAGGTGATAGAAGCAGAATCTATGGAGGATCCAGACGTGCGCGCCATGGCTGATGACAGCGAGCGTGAACCCGAGTTTACCAAGCGCACAAGCAAGATAACCGAACCCGTTCGCTCTCCTGCCACTTTTGCGCGCAAAGTCTCTGCGCCTCCGCCTCCTTCCTCCATCCCTTCTTTCGGGTTGACCGGTCGGAAACCCGCCCACCTCCGCTCAAATCGTGCGCGCACGGTTGGCCCTACGCGTACGAGAAATCGCTTTACCGCAGCGTACGAAGACGATGAACCGGACGGCGCCGACGATTTGGTAGTGCCCGAGGAGGAGAAGGATAGTATCAGTTCAAATCTTCCGAAATTTGAACCTCCGAGTGGATTCAGTTTTGCACCTGTACGTATCTCTCGCCCATTTCAATGCCCATATACTTAACCATCCTTCAATAGCCGCCGTCTATTACTTCGATACCTCAGGCTCAGGACGCGCAGCCATCTGGTCACGATGAACCACCTATCAGTGCCCTTCCCTTCACATTCTCTAAACCGCCGATGCCGAAAGTCATGATTCCAGAACCTGCAGCTATCACGCCTCTCCCGCAGCCACCCACGTTTGCGTTCGTCCCACCCACCCCGGATGGGCCTCAGAAGGATGAGCCGGCAGCGGAACCGAGTGTCCCGAACTTCTTCTCCGGTTCTCAAATTTTTGCACGCACTGGCATCACTCCCCCTCAATCTGTATCCGACACTGTATCCAAACCTGAATTGGAGCCTATCTCTCAGGTTGCAGGTGAACCTACGCCAGTCGCTAAGTCCGAGACCGGGGCAATGCCGCAGAGGTCGACTACTTCGACATCTCCCCCACCTGCACCTAGTGTAGTGGGCCAAGCCCCTGCACAGAATGCAGATTCGTTAATCGAGAAACCTCCTCCCCCGGCTCCATTCAATTTTGGCCCAGCCCCGTCGATCCAACCGGCGTTAGCCTCGTCTTCCAAGGAGCCATCCACCAGCGGCTCGCTTCCATTTAGCCTTGTGCCTTCGTCTACGCCACAGCTACCGAGGAAAGACGATGCCAGCATAGCTCTCCCCAAGCCTCTGTTCGGAGGTACAACTACATCCTTTCCTGGATTTGGGACGTCTACTTCGGCACCGGAGCCCAGCACAAAGTCCACAACTCAGTTAGCGGAAACTACAGCGCCCTCGGTTCTGAAAGTAGCATCGTTAGCGCCAGCAGAGAATGTTGAGCCCTCGAAGCCAGGTCTATCGTTTGCACAGAGGCCAGTATTGACATCGACACCTGCATCAGGGCTTGCGCTTACAACTGAGCCGTCCAAACCCACCGAATCATCGTCTATTTTTTCTCTTGATCAATCGGCCAAACAAACGGCAACCGCTGCACCTTCAACTCCAGCTAAAAATGTCTTCACGTTTGGTGCTTCCTCTACCACCCCCTCAAAAGCCGAAAAGCCTATTGTCACATCTACTGGGTTCACGTTCGGCTCCTCGGCTCCAACTCCTGCAAGTGTGCCCACGGGGCTTTTGTTTGGTTCACCAGCTTCACAATCCGAAACTAAACCTGCAGCCAATACCGGAGGATTCTCGTTTGGTACACCTGCCCCTTCCACCTCAGATGCGTCGAAGCCGGCATTTTCTTTTGGTACCTCAACGCCAGCTCGTACCGTCACTCCTCCGCCTGCGGACGATGGTATGCGTATGGAAGAGAGTCCCACACGTGGAGGCGGAATGGATGTTAATAGTGGAAGTGCCAAACCCCAGTCCCTCCCACAATTGCAAATGCCTGGTACTTCCAAGCCTGGCTTTTCGTTTAGCACCAACGCAAGTACCAGTTTCGGATCGCCATCACCTTCCCCGTTTGGAGGAAACACGGGGAGCGGTTTCAGCTTTGGACAGCAAAACCAGACCTCAGGTCAAGGTACGAGCGGGGGATTCCCCTTTGGTGCAAATACCAAGGCTCCTGAAAACACGAGCGGAGGGTTCTCATTCGCTGCATCAAAGCCTGCAGAGAATACACTGTCGACTGGGTTCGCGTTTGGTCAACCCACGACAGATGCCAAGCCTTCGCTATCCACCGGATTTGCGTTCAGTCAACCAGGACCTAAAACAGCTGACGCATCATCTTCCGGGTTTTCCTTCAAGGCACCGGAGCCAATCCAACACTCGACGAGTTTTACGTTCGGACAGACACCGCCTGAACCTGCGCGGCCGACGTCTTCCACTGGTTTCGCGTTTGGACAAGCACAACCTCAACAACCGGCGACCACGGCTCCGTTCGCATTTAACTCTCCCGCAACTGGCGGGGCATTTGGATCTGCACCCGCCAGTCCTGCATTTGGTTCACAGCAATTGGCACCTACGCAGTCCGCACCGTTTGCTTTTGGAGGGCCTACCAGTGCACCACCGCAACAACCCGCGGCAAATCCATTCGGGTTTGGTTCTGGGGCTGGGCAGCCCACGTCGCCCGCCGTACCCCAAAGTTTCACATTTAATGCTGGGGGGGGAGGTGTGCCACAGACCCCGACGGGTCCGTTTGGAACACCCACAACGCAGACCCCTGGGACAGGCGATAGCGGAAGTGCCATGTTTACGATGGGCACCCCATCGCCGAAGTCAGTACCACCACCGGGGGCCCGCCCAGTGAGGAAGCTTCCAACGCGCAGAAATGCCAACGTCAAGCGGTGAACAACACGTGCTTATAATGCACTACGCGTTCAGTCCCATTGTGATAAGCACTTATTTATTCTTGTTCCTCTTTCTCCCATCGTGAATCGAAGCACATAATTCTATGCCTGCAACCACTCTCACAGTACATGTTTTCCAAAGAATATGGCCCAACGGTTTTCTGATCTGGTTTGTTGTCATAAGTGTCCGGTGTTGTTCATCCCATTTTTAACGCGATGGTTCTAGGTTCCTCTGCCCTGGTTTCCATCCTCAAGCGGTCAATTGTTTAACGATACTGTTTGCTCCTACGTCGGCCGTACTTAACACCCACTTCCTGTTTTTCATCCCCACTTCATAACCATGCTGTCTGACTTGCAATTTCTCCTTTTTTTTTTTTGCATTACTGGGATCTCGATATCTACGAGTAGAACCTTTACACGAACAGCACAATCAGTTCTCGCAGGCTTAAGGCCACGCACCCCGCATATTATCATTATCACACGGCTTAAGGCCGATTGGCATCTTTAACTAGGTATTTTCCCGCAATTGTATCTTGTTCTGAAGCGACCTATGTGTGAGCCGTGTGCGTGTCATATGATCGACGCGTGTTGGAACGCGTCTCGTGAGTTGATTGCTGCAAGTCACTGTTCTCATAATTCATCAACAAAAGACATGCCTCGCGAAATTGTGACCGTACAAATCGGTCAATGTGGCAACCAAAGTATGCGTAACAGCAAACTCTGTCTTACGATTCTCATACATTCTGTCCATGCGTTATAGTGGGCTCCGTCTTCTGGCAAAGGCTCTGCGCCGAACATGGCATAAACAAAGAAGGCATCCTCGAGGATTGGGCGACAGAAGGAGGGGACCGAAAAGACGTATTCTTTTATCAGGCAGACGATGAGCATTACATCCCTCGCGCGATCCTGGTTGACCTCGAGCCACGGGTGCGTCTGTCAGATCAAAAATGCGTTTGCGGGTTTTGTGAATGGGGGACTATCGGATCAGAAAAGTTGACATTTGCGCGTGCTCCTGCAGGTCATCAACACTATATTGACGTCGCCATTCGCGAACTTGTATAACCCGGAGAACATCTTCATGTCCCAGGATGGTGGCGGTGCGGGAAACAATTGGGCACAAGGATACGCGGCTGGCGAGAAGTTGTACGAGGACATCATGGAGATGGTCGACCGAGAAGCTGAGGGTAGTGACTCCCTCGAGGTGTGTAACCCCTTCTCTCTCCCCCTCTTTCATCAAGGTCCCTGCCAAGAGGGGGTTTGAACGAATAACTAGACTCAACTCAATTCGACCGACACCCACCCCTCCATCATGACGATGGTGTGGCGGTGTCCATGTTTATTTATTTTTTTGCTTCGTAGGGCTTCATGTTGATGCACTCGATCGCAGGCGGGACAGGCTCAGGACTGGGCTCGTTCCTGCTCGAGAGACTGAACGACAAGTTCCCGAAGAAGCTGGTCCAGACCTACTCGGTCTTTCCGAACGCCCAGGAGGGCGACGTGGTCGTGCAGCCGTACAACGCGCTGCTGACGCTCAAGCGGCTCGCGAACCACGCCGACTCGGTCGTCGTACTCGACAATGGCGCGCTGGCGCGCATCAACGCGGATCGTCTGCACCTGCAAACGCCTTCATTTGACCAGACGAATCAGCTCGTGCGTGGCGTTTTTTTTTTTTGTGGTTGTGGTGGATTATGCTTTGTGGCTCCCCCCCCTCCACCTCTTCCACAGGGGGATGTGGGAAGGGAAGGAGGATGCTGATTAGCTCATTTACGGTGTCGCTGTGTGTTACAGGTGGCTACGGTTATGGCGGCGAGCACGCAGACCCTGCGGTACCCAGGATACATGAACAACGACTTGGTCGGCATCATCGCATCGCTTATACCAACGCCGCGATGTCATTTCTTGATGACCTCATACACCCCGTTCACATCAGATTCGATCGACAAGGTAACGGCGTGTCGTCAATCAAGAGGAGAGAAGTGTCTGACCTTTCCCCTTCCTCTTTGTTACCATTGATCCGACAAGGCCAAGCCGATCCGACGGACGACCGTGCTGGACGTGATGCGCCGCCTGCTTCAGCCCAAAAATAGGATGGTGTCCACTGTGCCGAGCAAGACGGCTTGTTATATTTCAATCCTCAACATTATTCAAGGCGATGTTGACCCCACCGATGTACGCACTGTTTTCACCGGTCTAGTCTTATGAACGCGTTGATGCAACAGTCGGGTTTACTATTTGTATTTTCTTTATTTGTATGTTACAGGTGCATCAATCACTTCTCCGCATCCGAGAACGCCAGCTCGCCAATTTCATACCTTGGGGCCCGGCATCCATCCAGGTTGCACTGACACGACGGTCACCCTATGTTACGACGAATCACCGTGTTAGCGGACTTATGCTTGCGAACCACACGAGTATCGCTTCGGTGCGTGATTACCCACTCGAATCGAACTGGTCCAATACAAATCCTCATAATACACGCTGGTGACCTTCGTTCTAGTTATTCAAGCGTATGCTAGATCAGTTCGACCGCTTAAGAAAGCGAAATGCATTCCTTGAGCAATACAAGAAGGAAAGGGTGTTTGAGAACGGGTTGGAGGAGTTTGACGACGCAAGGTACGGATCATAGTGTGGAGCTTGCGTGATCGTCATCAATATTGATCCATATGGCCATTAGGGCAACAGCAGACGAACTGTTGAAGGAGTACAAAGCCTGTGAAAGTCCAGATTATATATCCTATGTGCGTAGCCTGTCTTAGCCTTTTTCTCAGCCTTGCGTGACGCGCATCATTAGGGGTCCAACGATGGTGAACAGACAGGTTAATGTATTGATATCCGACGACCCGGGGAGCGCCTTCCTCTATACGTATTGGCCGATATTCCCGCTGCATGTAGTTGTTACTTTTGAGAGAATACACACCGTGATTGAAACGATCACAAAAGGAGTAAGTCGTCTATGTTCTAGCTATGAAACATGGGAATCAGAGTAAAAGCTTCTATGGAGTCGTATGGGATAGCGACTATGGAGGGAACGAATTACGATTTCTTCGGACCCTCCAGCTTCTTCCCAATGTCGCTACCTGGGAGATGATATGAGCACGAGCACGGGAATCAAACGGGGGAAGGCCTAAATCAAGGTGACATACCGCGCAGCTTTACCCCAAGGGTACGCTCGAGCTTGGAAAGGATCTGCGGATTGGGGATGGCTTTGCCCGCCTCGTAATCTTGCAGCACGGATGGCTTCTCATTGATTTTTTGAGCAACATCCTTCTGTGAGAGCTTCAGCTCCATACGTGCAGTTTGCATCGCCTGTAAATGACGTGAATATATAGACCAGCATCGGTTTGTTGGAAATCAAGGGTAAGGGTTACGGGGATGGGTTAGGGCAAAGAATGATCCAAAAAAAAAATACGCACACGACCGACACTGGGGGCCACCTTGGCTGGGGGTGCGACCTCATTCTCGCGGTCAAGTTTGACTATACGTTGATGATCCGTGCCTAGGGGATGGTAGCTAAGGTGATGAAGGGAATGATGGGCCGCGGCGAGTCTCTACCTTGGTGCGCTTTGTTCACCCCACTGGTAATCTTTTTTTCAGTTGCGACGACTGCGCCTGCGCGACGGGCCTAGACACAATGATGAGGCAAAAAGTCTGTTTAATCGGTTTTCGTTGTCGTAAAAAAGAATAGAAAAAACCCACGGCTACAGATGAAAGAGGGAAGAGTCGGTTTCAACGTGGAATCCGGGTGTCGTCATGTCTAACGTACCGTTGAGGTCCGCAGCATTCTTGGTTACTTTGGGAGCCTTGGCCTTCTGACCGACGACAAGCTTGGAGTCCCAGTCGACGTTGCCGGTGCTCATTGTGTGCGAGGAAGGGAGATGTAGATGAGAGAAAGTGGTGGAAGAGGGGAGAGAACAGTTGGCAGTGCAGCCCGGCACCGTGAGTCATATATCATCGCATCACTAATGTACATACAAAACGTTCTCTCGGCTCGGAACGACGTTCCTATCCCACCCCTCGTCTAATAACCTTTCGATCTGTTCTTCGTCCAATTCAGCCAGGTCGTTCATTTCCCAGCTCGTGCATAGATCCACCATCCACTTCATCCGCCTTTTGCTCACGTCACCGCCGACTCCCGGCGCCCGCTGCATGAGCTTCTCGCGCAACATTCCGACCTTCTCGATGGCCTCACCCGCGCGGCTCGGTATGCTCTCCTCCACCCTCCTTCTGATAATGTTCGCCAGCTTTGGGCTCTTCCCGTTCGTCGAGACCATGATCTGCAACGGGCCCTGTCGGATTTGGGAGCCAAAGTAAAAGTCGCAGTAGGATGGGTCGTCTGCGACGTTGACGGGGATCCGAAGGGCCCTGCAGGACCTGGCGATGTCTCTGGAGAGATCGACGTCATCGATGGCCGTCAGGACCATATCCACATTGTCCAGATCCGTAGATAGGTATTTACGGTCGCAGAAGGCGATACGATTGTCTGAGATCAGCGACTTCGTTTGCTCGTTTAAACCTTCGCCCGGTGAGACGACCGTTACTTTGGCACCAGCGGCAAGGGCATGCTGAATGCGACCCGCGGCAACTTCACCGGCCCCGACCACCAAAACGTGCTTATCTTTGAGTTGCCAAGCGATGAGTAAGGAACCCGTGGTGGTGGTTTCCATGGCCGATAAACCATGCGTTTTACCCCGCAGCACGCCCGACTAGGTAAACACACTCCCACAGTTCTCCCACACCCACGCCTCGAAATCACGGAATGCTTATACACCATAAAATTATGTATGCAACAGGAAGGAGTGACAAAGGCACATGGTGAGGAATAGTAGCCATAGAAACAATAAGGTCCTTTTGTGGTCATAAGGCTCACGCGGCTCGGACATTGAAGGGACATACAAGGACGCTGTGGCCAGTTCGCTTGGCTTGCTGCGAGTACTTCTTCCACACATCATTACCTCCACCATCGACTGGTAAAAAAAGAACAGCATCGGGTGAGTAGTGCGACTGCAGAACTGTTTACTGTATCGTTTTTGACAAAGTTGTATCACTGCGCGCCTATTTTTTAATTTGTCGCAACCCACTTTTGATCGCGCCGGCGCAGTTTGGCGACCAGGTGGTGGCGACCTTTCCGTTTTCACAGCTGCAGGTAAAGTAGCCACACGTTTGCCTCCATTTTCTCCTCACCTTTTCCCCCTCCTCCTTTTCATTTTCCCCCTTCCTTCTGGGTGCAACGCATCCTCCTTTGGACTTCACTCACCTTCGTTTTCTTCAGTGCAAGCCCCTTTGACGTTGACCGTCACTTCCCTTCCTTCAACACTCCAACAATCTTTCATCCCCTTGGTGCTGGTCCCATACCCCATCTTCAACTCTGGCAGTTTACACCATTTCAACTTTGTGCGTATACTCCGGCTTTCCGTCCACTGCCCTCTGACATGCCAAGAGGGCGATAGTATCAGCAAAAGAGAATGGCATCGAAATATTTGCATGGTTTCTATGGTGTCTTCACGCTGAGCCTTGCGATCTTCGGCATTGTATCCATCGTATTCTCGGTCATGTGGAGGAGGAATGAATTGCTTCTGAATATGACGTTTAGTCATGGTGACTTGAGTGGTACGTCTTGGTTGGATTCCATTGTCGTGCCCTCCTCATAGCCAAGTGTCTCAATAGCTGGACTTGTCATGGGTATCGCCTTCCTGCTCACCAGCGCTCTGTCCGTCGGAGCAATCATTCAACGGAACCACGTTCTTATTGGTCTCATTATCCTCAACTGGGCCCTCATCGCCGACGCCATAATTGTACTTAGTGTTGGTACCTTTGTCTGGTTCTATACCCTCGGCGAACGCACCGAGTTCCATGCAGTATGGACAAGGCTGCAGCCATCACAACGCATCTCCATCCAGGATCAGGTAAGCCCATCTTTGTTACATCTGTCTTGCCTTTCTAATCGGTCTGGGAACGACAATCAGTTCAGCTGCTGTGGATATTTCAATGCCTCGGATCATGCTGAATTTGGTGGAAACTTCTGCCAGGATCCTACGTTCGCCAATTCACTCAACACGACCGTTACGAGCAACTTCTGCGTTACCCCCATCACTCACTTCGTCGACGTTTCTTTGAACCAAGTATTCTCGTATGTTCAAATTCTTCTTTCCATCCCAGAAACAATGACAGGATTCGTTATCAGGACGAGCTACGGTTTCATGGCTGCCATCATCGGTCTGTTTCTCTCGTCGTTATGCGTCATCAAAGTCGTGCGTGCATCACCTTATTTGTTTATTTTCTGGGTTTTTATTATCCTTGCAGAGACAAGAGATCGAACGGTTCAGGAGGATCGACGCAAAGCGCGGAGGAAGGGGATTTGTCTGATACATGAGACGAACGTATCCCCTTCTTCCACTTTGTCTCATGCAATGCATTGGAAATACTCACTCTACTTCTGCGTTGTCGGAAACCCAGCACGTCTCGTAGATACAGTGTTTGATTATTTTTTCCCCCTCCCTCATATCCGTTTACTTCATTATACACGTCTCCATTCTCGGTTGCATCAGGTTTTTGGCCCCCAGATCATTCATCAATAACAGTTATACAGGGTTGTGTTGTGTGGTATCCATGGGATGTACTTATTGGTCGATTGCTGTGCAAAACAGCATGTAGGTTGTACAACTTTGGCGATGCGACGGATCAGGCATCACATGCATCATCCATCACTTCTGTCAGCGACTCTCGATTGATCTCAGTGCCTTCACCTGTGCATTTGCCACCGGCTATGCCCAAAACCCGCAGGCGGCGCAAGCACCCAGTAACCATCACCGAGAGACATGGCTCGAGTACACCACGCGCGAGCCGCACCGTCATCCGTAAATTTCACACTTTGCTCAAGCAACAAAAATGCGCGCAGGGTGACGCGTTGGAAGATGTAAACCGCGAAATAGAGGCCCTCGGTGGCCTCGAAGAATATCAGCGCATGTCATGCATTGGGCAAAGTGATGATAGAGGCGGTGGAAGCGAAAAGGTATTGATCGAATGGTTGAAGCGGATGGGTTGGGCGGCCGCAGCAGACAGGAAAAAGGCTCGGAGGCCGCACAGGTGAGTCAATATATGTCGTTATGATATACGCCCACATACTCAAACTCTCTCACATCACATCATACCTGAAATAAACTCGAACACCGCCCGTCGACTTTTTTTTTTTTTTTCAAAAACCACCACCACCACTAATGCAAATAAAGACTACTCGAGGTCGGCGCCGTCAGGCCTGACAATTATCATGATTGTATGTCTTGGTTGGACGTGATGGCCATCGACTTGCATTCGCGCCACCGGTCTATCCTCGAACAAGATTTTTTACTCATGGACTTGGGCCAGCATCGAGAGGCGTGGGATATCGTGAGCCTCAGTCTGGTCCTCAATTTCGTGCCGGATGGCAAGGATCGCGGTACGTATTTTCTTCGTCATCCTTTTCGGTGTCTATATCCTATATGGGCACGCGAAAATTGCTGTTTCGACCAGTTGATGGGTGTATGCTTTGATCCAACAGGGCGGATGTTGGTTCGCGCGCACTCGGTGCTTCGTTCGGGCGGTGTATGCTTTCTTGCTGTGCGTGCTTACGAGTCCTCGGAGATCCATCAATCTCACCCGAACGTTCTGTTGACCGCGGGGTTATTAATAGCTCCCCCTTCCTTGCGTCAATAATTCGCGGTACATGACCTTGGAACATATGGGGCAACTCATGAACGCCATCGGTTTCTGCCGGCTGGAAGAACGATGGAAACCCGGAGGGAAAATGGTATATTGGTTGTATCAGAAGCAAGCATCGCCTGTCAATGAAGGTTGCTCTGGAAAGCAGTTTGGCAGGAAAGAAGTGCTTCGTCGAGGAGGACACAGGAATAATTTCCACATCATCTTGGATATGGGCACGCAACACGATTAGACAATTAGAGATGATGATTGTGGACCTCTTTTACTCAACCGCCCCTTCTTCCCGATGACTCCAGTACCAGTCGCTACTATGACTGCGAGGCTCTGATCGCCTTTTGCCATTGAAGTTGATGTATTTACACGAAGCATGGGTCCTGTTTCCAGAAGAAGTCATACGGCCTGAACGTACTTGGAATGTCTAGCACGATGGTGCTGTGCATATTTCTCTAAAAATGATCAGTCTTTGCTCATTACTATAATATCAAGTAGAGATGAATACACATGGACGGTGACGACAACAGTGGGGAGAACCAAGATAATTCATACATGGATCACGAAAGGTACGTGCTAGGCTAGCGTCGAGTTCTGACACCTGGCGCAGGCTTTCGAATCGCTCGTGCCATTCATAGTTTCATGAGCGTGACTTCCTGCTCCGCCTCCAGCAGTCTCACCGCTTGAACCCGCTCGTGTCTTGGCGTGAGAGTGATGCGAAATGGCAGTGGCATCCGTCCATTATCGCCATCGTATTCCTCCAGAGATATTGGCTCATCAGGTAGGGACCCGATCTCATAGGCCCAGAGCAACCGAGAGATCGCGAGCCACAACTCCCGCTCGGTGACGTAGATGCCTGGACAGATGCGGCGGCTACAATACAACCAAGACCAATCATAATCAACAAGGGAGTCTGTAATACCAACGGAGTGAGAAACGGTTTGGCACGTACCCCGCGCCGAACGCCCAATGGTCTCGATCCAATGCATTTGGGAGCTTGCTCGATTCGACAGACGATAGTGTGTCGTCTAGATAACGATCAGGATTGAAAGCAAATCTGTTGCGGGATGTCCCCTTGTCAACTTCGAATGAGGTCAGCGAAGGGACAGCAGGTGCTTACGAGTCCGGATACCTCTCCTCGTTGTGATGAATGCCATAGCAGTTCAGAATCACGTTCGTATTCTTCGGGATGTACATCCCATTGTATACAAAGTCTTCCGTCGAATAGTGTGGCACCGGGACCCAGAATGGCGAATGGCAGCGCACCACCTGGAGGGACAGACTGTTTGTGAGAATGGATAGTCCAAATCGCCCAACTTCGTAGCGTACCTCCTTGATGATCGCCCGGATGTACGGAAGGCGTTGCTCGTCCTCCGCATTGGGCCAATATTCACGGCCCACCACCTTGTCGAGCTCTGCATGAGCCCGAGCTTGGATTTCTGGATGTGATGTGATGAGAGCCAGAAACCATGAGATAACGCTCGCGGTCTACAAACAATGGCGCGTTTAGGAGTCATACTTGGCAAGAAGTATGAAATTAAATCATACTGAGTGAACACCGGCGAAGGTGAATGCAACAGATATCATACACATATCTTCCCAGTCTAGCTTCTCTTGCTCTTGCGTCTGCAACATCGTCTTGACAAGACAGTCTGGCACATCCTCTCCTGCATCCATGCGTGCTTTCACTCGATTGATCATTGCACCGTACACTTCCAGGATGTCATGATGAAGCCGACGGCCGCGGGATCGGATGGAGGTGGGAATCCACTGGAGTGGCTTGATGAAGTCGACAACGTTCGACAATGCACCTGCGGGGAGACCTCGTCAGGAGACGTGATCTGGTATTTAAAACGGTTGGAGGAGAGAATGTACCTGAGAGATTCATGTATTCTGTTGACAAGGCTAGCGCGCGCTCGGTCAAAGGATCGAGCGTGGAATGTGTACGAGTCGCGAAGACAATCGTCAACATGTTACTACAAGCAGGGAGGTACGAGATCTGTTAGACTGCCATGTCCACGGAAAGACAAAACACTTGAAGATGTACTTCAAGGCATAACGACCGACAAAGCGCGCTGGGTCGATTGGTTTCGTGCCCATATTTGTTTCAAAATACATCGATCGAACTAAGATGCGGGCTTCGTAATCCAGTACAGACGCGTATCCTTCAACTGCCTTCGGGTTGAGCGCCTGCACGGCAATCCTCCGATGCTGTCGCCTGTATAAAGTCCATCAGACAGATGGAGACTGGACGTAGTTGCTGCCCAATGCAACTCACCATTTGCTATTATAAGGAGTTGCGGTGATGGCGAGGCCATGAAATATCGTCTGGCACTTCATGAAATATGGCTTGCGACTGGAGAAGATTGCGCTATTAGAGACCAGCAAGTCCTTGGCAATTTGCGCATCCGAAATGACAACGCAGAGTTGGTCTCCCATCCAGAGAGAGAATAGTGGACCATAAGTCTTGGACAAGTCTCGGAGAACGCGCTCAGGATAAGGACGAATGGAAGCATAGCGAAAGAGTGGGCCGGGAGGAATGGGGTGACCATCTTTGTCTTTGAGATTTCTCCGGAAGACGAAGGGCAAGATTAGACAAACGGTCAGAACCGCGAGTAACACGTCGAGCCACAAGGCGGACACCGGGGTCTTGGAAAGGAGAAAAAGTTGTCAGTGATGAAGAATGCTCGTTGAAGAAGAGCCTCACAGTGACGAGGGCGAGGAGATCCGAGCCACGACCATTATATGTAATATCCACCATTTTCCAGCAGGTGAGAAGTTAGAGTACACAGAGATTTGCAAGCACGGTCTGGAGGTAGTGGGATGCGAGACAATTCTGGATGGCAGGCCAGTAGGTTCGTATTTAAATCCTTGGCGCGATCCGGAACATTGAACATTCGGTCAGCAGAAGCGTTCCCTGGGACGGTTCTCTCCCAACGTTCAAACCACTGCGATGCATCTATAGTGAATGTTTAATGCTGTAGACGGAAAGATTGAGCGCGGTCCTTCTGTCACTCGGCCGCCAGTGCTTTCGGGGAATTTTACAAGCCGTCATCAAATCCAGCCCAAAAAGATCCTCCAATCTGATCGGCCAGGACTCGGAAGTGACTAGGCGTCTGAGGATTTTGTACAACGTCCACTTGACTCCGCATAGCACTACTTCAAGGGATAGGAATTGAATGACACACCACAATGATATTGATGAGCATCATGTTATCGAACCTGTCAGGCATCCATCCCGGTCCGGTCAAATCTTCGCCCACGTTACCGGGTACCGGTACCAACTCGGCCCGGCCCAAAGTCATCCCCCTCGTTGTAGAGCCGGTCCCACTGTCGTACCACAACTTCACCAGCGTCTGGATAGATGCTGCCTGGGCCTGAGGTTCGGGACATACAAAGACCGATTACCGTATCGGCCTCAAATTCACCTGATGTTCTGTGTGTCTGGTTGGAATCTGACACTGTGCCTATGGTGAAGTTCGCCAGAACAGCTTGTGCGAAGTGTTGATTCATTGCCTTTCTAAACATAGAGGACAAGTCTTACTACCAACCATCGGACTCACTCTCCAGCACCCGCAAATGCCCTTAGCGATTTTGAGACGTCAACATGCGGCCCTGTCAGGTGTCCAGTGTTCGCGTTCTGTGACTTCGGTCTCAGTTGATAAGATCACTCTAACAACTGAAGGTTTACGGCTGAGAATCTATGGGTCCAAGTTCTTATGGAAACGAAACAATATCATTTCGTAGATGGGTTGGGCAGCAGTGCTACAGTAGCAACACACGAACAGGAAATGAAACGGCCCGGAATAGGTGACACATGTGAGCGGAAGCTGTACGATCAACACTCAACACACTCAGACTCAATCCACACCTAGGCCGGGATCAAACTCAAACGCCGTCTGCTGCCTTTTCCCCCTACCAACACCGCTAATGCGATAAAGGTCGGCACCGTGACCACCGTCAGGCCTGACAACTATCGTGGCTGTGTATCTTGGCTGGACGTAACGGCCATCAACCTACATTCACACCATCCATCCATCCTCGAACAAGATTTTCTGCGCATGGACCTGGACCAGGGTCAAGAGATGTAGGATATCGTGAGCCTCGGTCGGGTCTTCGAATCTGTTCAAGATAGGAAGGTTCACGGTACATATTTTCGTCATGCTTCGAACAGGGCGGACGTTGGTCCACGCGCATTCGATGCTTCGTTTGGATAGTCTATGCTTTCTGGCTGTGCATGCATCTTACGAGTTCCAGGGGCCCATCTCTCCCGGGCCTTAATAGTTCCCCCTTTCTTGCGTCAATAACTGACTCAACTTGCGGTACATGACCTTGGAGCATGTGAGGCGACTCATGAACACCGTCGGTTTCTCCCAGCTGGAAGAACGATGGAAGCCCGGAGGGAAGGTGACATATTGGTTGTATCAGAAGCAAGCATCGTCTACCAGTGAGGGCCGCTCTGGAGAGCAGTTCGGCAGGTAAGACACGATTAGACACTTGGAGTTGATGAAGATGGACCTCTTGTACTCAACCGCTCCACCTGCTCGATGACTTCTCCACCAGTAGTCACTGCGACTGCGAGGCGATAGAGCTCCGATCGCCATTGTAAACTGATGTGTTTTACACAAAGCGTGGGCAGTCCTGTCACCAGAAGAAGCCATACAGCTTGAACGCACTTGTATACCTCGTGAATAGGACAACGAAGTGATAACCTACGAATGTCTAGTACAGCTGCGCTGGGCATGTTACCCTAAAATTATCCGTCTTTTGCACTACTATTATCAATTAAAGATGAGTACACATCGACGACAACAGTGAGAAGAGCCAAGATAATGAATACATGCACCACGAAAGGTACATGTTAGGCTAGCATCGAGTTCTCACACCTTCGAATCGCTCGTGTCATTCATAGTTTCATGAGCGTGACTTCCTGCTCCGCCTCCAACAGCCTGACCGCCTGACTGCGCTCATGTCTTGGCGTGAGAGTGATGCGATATGGCATTGGCATCCGTCCATTATCGCCATCGTATTCCTCCAGAGATATTGGTTCGTCAGGTAGGGACCGGATCTCATAGGCCCAGAGCAACCGAGAGATCGCGAGCCACAGCTCCCGCTCTGTGACGTAGATGCCTGGACAGATGCGGCGACTGCAGTGAAACCACGGCCAATCACAATCAGTGAGGAAGTCCGTAATGCCAACGGGGGAAAGAAGCGGTTTGGCACGTACCCCGCGCCGAACGCCCAATGGTCTCGATCCAATGCATTTGGGAGTTTGCTTGATTCCTCCGATGATAACAGGTCGTCCAGATAACGATCTGGGTTGAAAGCAAATCTGTTGCAGGATGTCCCCTTGTCAGCTTCGAACGAGGTCAACGAAGGGACAGCAGGTGCTTACGAATCTGGATACCTCTCCTCGTTGTGATGAATGCCATAGCAGTTCAGAATCACGTTCGTATTCTTCGGGATGTACATCCCATTGTATACAAAGTCTTCCATCGAGTAGTGCGGCACTGGGACCCAGAATGGCGAGTGGCAGCGCACCACCTGGAGGGACAGACAGTTTGTGAGAATGTATAAACCGAATCGCCAAGGTTCGTAGCGTACCTCCTTGATGATCGCCCGGATGTATGGAAGGTGTTGCTCATCCTCCGCATTGGGCCAATAGTCACGGCCCACCACCTTGTCGAGCTCTGCATGAGCTCGAGCTTGGATTTCTGGATGTGATGTGATGAGGGCCAGAAACCATGAGATAACGCCCGCGGTCTATAAATAATAATGATTGGTTAGGAACCATATTTATGAAATCAAGTCATACTGAATGGACACCGGCGAAGGTGAATGCCACGGCTATCATACACATATCTTCCCAGTCTAGCTTCTCTTGCTCTTGCGTCTGTAACATCGTCTTGACAAGACAGTCTGGCACATCCTCTCCTGCATCCATGCGTGCTTTCACTCGATTGATCATTGCACCGTACACTTCCAGGATGTCATGATGAAGCTGACGGCCGCGGGATCGGATGGAGGTAGGAATCCACTGGAGTGGCTTGATGAAGTCGACAACGTTTGATAATGCACCTGCGAGGAGACCTCGTCAGGAGACATGATCTACAATTTTGAAACGGTTACAGGGGGGAATGTACCTGAGAGATTCATGTATTCCGTCGACAAAGCTAGCGCGCGCTCGGTCAAAGGGTCAAGTGTGGAATGTGTACGAGTCGCGAAGGCAATCGTCAACATGTTACTGCAGGCAGGGAAGAATGAGATCTGTTAGATTGACATGTCTACAGAAAGATAAATGTTTGAACACGTACTTCAAGGCATAACGACCGACGAAATGTGCTGGGTCGATTGGTTTCGTGCCCATACTTGTTTCGAAATACATTGACCGAACTAAGATGCGGGCTTCGTAATCCAGCACAGACGCGTATCCTTCGACGGCCTTCGGGTTGAGTGCCTGCACGGCAATCCTTCGATGCTGTCGCCTGTATAGAGTATCAAACATGTGGAGAATTGGACGTAGTTGTTGCCCGATGCAACTCACCATTTGTCATTATATGGAGTCGCAGTGATTGAGAGGCCACGAAATATCGTCTGACACTTGATAAAGTATGGCTTACGGCTGGAGAAGATTGCACTATTAGAGACCAGCAAGTCCTTGGCAATTTGCGCATCCGAAATGACAACGCAGAGTTGATCTCCCATCCAGAGAGAGAAGAGTGGACCATAAGTCTTGGACAAGTCTCGGAGAACGCGCTCAGGATAAGGACGAATGGAAGCGTAGCGAAAGAGTGGGCCGGGAGGAATGGGGTGACCATCTTTGTCTTTGAGGTTTCTCCGGAAAATGAAAGGTAAGATTAGACAAATGGCCAGAACCGCGAGTAACACGTTAAACCACAAGGCAGGCACCAGGGTCTTGGAAAGGAAAAAGAATTGTCAGCGATGAAGAACATCCGCTGAAGAAGAGCGGCCCGCCTCACGGTGATGAGGGCAAGAACACCCGAACCAGGGACATCACTTTTAAAATCAACCATTTGCCAAAAGATGGCAAGTTAGAGGACACAGAGATTGGCAAGCACGGTCTGGAGGTAGAGGGAAGTGAGACAACTCTGGATGGCAGGTAAGCTCGTATTTAAATCCTTCGTGCACCGTTCACCATCCCGAAAAAGTGAACATTCGATCAGCGGAGAGTTCCCTGGGACGGATCTCTCAAATTCTGAATTCCCATGATGCATCTATAAAGAAGGTTTAATACCGTAGATGGAACGATTCGGCACGGACTGCACGGACCTTCTGTCACTCAGTTTCGGGGAACCTTGCTAGTAGTACAGGCTGCCATCAAATTCAGTTCAAAAGACCTGGTGATCTGATCGGTCATGTAGTATCGAGAACTGAATGGAATTATACTGTCACATACCCGTGGGGTGAATTTTCCAGCCTTTGATAAAAAAGTGGGGATCAAGGATTCGGACATGACTAGATGCCGTCTGTGGATTTCGTTCAACGTTCACTTAAATTTACATAGTACTACTTCAAGGGATGGAAATTGAATGACATACCATGGGTGATTACGACGAGCATGTTGCCTCGCGGACCGTGACATTGCTAACTGGCAATCACAATAACGAGGGTGCACGAGCATCACTAGTGTACTGTAGGTTAGTCGAAACTGTTGAAATTGAAACATGCATGCATGCATGCATCCCGATCCGATCTATGCCGCTTTCCCCGCCTGCGCCCGCCAAGGACGAACTCGGCCCGCGGCAGCATTTTGCAGCCGTTTCTGAATTCTGCATTTGACGACTGTCTCTTAATTCTATGGCATTGAACCTCGGTCTCGCTGGTCACTGTAGAACCATTCCCACTTCCATACCACAGCGTCTGGGTGCTGCCCGAGTCTAAGGTTTGGGACATACCAAGATCAGTTACCTTAGCAGCCTCAAATCCGCCTGATGCTCAAGGGTGTGTGATGCCAGTGGTCGACTTTACCTATCGTGGAATTCACCAGAACAGTCTGTGCTAAGTATTGATCCATTGCCTCTATAAACACAGAGATCATGTCTTACTGTCAACCCATTGGCTTCACTTTCCAGCACCTGCGAACCTTGGCGATTTTGAGACGTCACTGCCACGTCAGCATGCGGCTATGTCAGATGTTCAGTACGTTCAATGTTCGCGTTCAGTGACCCATGTCTCAGCTGATAAGACCACTCTAACAAAGCCTGCGGCGGAGCATTCATACGTCCAGATTCTTATGGAAGTGAAACAATGTCAATGCCGTAGTAGGTGATTCCAGTTGCCAGCTTTGACCGACATTCTGCCGCAGTGCTGTACTGTATAGCCGGGATAATTACGTCATTACCACAGAGTCTTTTTTTTGATCCATTTTAGTGCGCTTCGGGGTATCACAGAATCATCTCTCACTGGTGTAGGTCGTTTTTACTACTGACGGATTAGTCGACTGTATTACGGCAGAAAGCATATGGGTCAGTATGGATGTAGGCTTTGCACATGGCTACGGTTCGTGTAGTGCCGCCAGAGGGTAGAACGGCTACTGTAGTACCATAGTAAGTAGTCTGTGAACGGCGTCTCGGACCTTACTAGCGCCATCGCCTTCCCCTCTTACATCTTACATCAGACAGCTCCTAGGCTCTCGGTTCTCTTACATCGCCGCTCTCACCCTTGTGTCCTCTCGAAGTCATCGATGTGACATCTGTCGTACTTACACCATGGTATGTACTTATTGGGGGATTGCTCTGTGTAGGTTGTACAGTACAGTAGGGAAAGTCCGATGGGTGGGTCGAGAAGGGCATGATAACTGAACTTTGACACACGTGGGCCGTCGTGTAGTAATGATTATACTGTCACTTGCACACAAGCACACAGGGTGATCGGTACCGGTGATCTTCAGTTCATGCATTCATGGAGAGCGAATATTAAGGACATCCGAGTAACGTTCACTCGAAAGTCCGCGATATTGTCAAGCAGAAGCCGGAAAGCATGAACCTTACTAAAAAGAAGACCTTATACTCCCGCTGGCTACGTCACATCTACCGCGGGGCTAGGAAACTAAGGAAAACGAGCCCTCCCACAGTAACGCTCCTGATCGATGTAAGGTATGCCTTACCGTTGCACACGGAAGGCACTCGCATACGGGGGTATCAGTGACTCCGGATATGGATATGATCCCCGCGAGCACCTCGTTGTCCTTTCGTTTTGTCTCTGTCTGCGTGTCCATGCCTCGTCCTGTCTCGATCCCTTTATCCCTTGTCATTCCGCCATGCTCGCACGTCAAATGCCTTGTGCTGGTGGCTTGCATCGCCCACTCTCGCTCTCCGACACCATTCGATCACGACCACGCGAGGCTTCTCATTATCCCTCGACACCGTGCGGCAGTCCTCAAGGCATCATCGACGACCCCAGCTCACCTCCGTGCTCCGCGTTCGCTTGTCTCTCTTTCCGATGTCTTCGTTTCTTTTTTGTTTGACTCTCTTGGTACTCGTACTATACTCATTTAGGTTCGATCTCCCACTAATCTCAGCATTCCTGCCCTGCTTCGTGTTTCGCTTGTGTCTAGCGCGCCTCCCCTCTCCATGCCCCTTTGACTGAGTCTCTTTCATGCCTTCGCATTCCTGTGTTTCTCTGACCGTTGTGTTCGTAGTATTATCATTAGATTCGTACTTCTTGGGCGGCCACTCGTAGAGTACAGCTTCGTCGTGTATATAAGCCCGGCTTTGTGTTCTGTGAAATCCAGTTGACCCCTCGTGTTCGGTCTCTCATTCTCCTTGTCTCTCAGTGTGCTTTCATCTCTTTCCTTCCCTTCAACTTGTCTTGCTGTACTAGAGCCGCCGTGCCTGTCAGCATCTTCAACGCGAAGCCTCTCAGTCTCAAGTCATCTCACATCACCTCAAGTCACAAGCGTCACCGGTCGCTCCAGGGCTTCCCTTTCCATCTCTCTTCCCTACCGAGGCTTACCTTTCTTGGTTAGCTTCTTCCTCCTTCCTAGATCTTGGACCGGATTCCCTCTATCTCATCAAAACTCACGCACGGGACTAACAATCTCGCTTCATCGACCCTCTGCCCTTTCATTAATATTCTAACACAACAACATGTCTGGCGACCTGTGAAATGCGCGAAAGTTTAAAGCTACACTCTTCGCTTGGAACAACAGGAAAGACACATCAGATAATTTACACTCACCGGGAACGACTATCTTCCGCTAAACGCCGATGACAATAAAAATGGACATCGGTCGATATTGATCTCTACAAACTCTCATAGCCCAACGGTCTTCCCGTGCATCCCCCTTATGCTGTCACCTCATACCAACTTCAATCAAAGTGGGCATCCCTCGACCCAAATCTCTAGGGCGTGTTTTGGATTGGGAGAGACCATTTAGCTAGGCTGAACTAGCGAAAACTCTTGGGTATAAAATGATTGCGATCTTCATTCATGTTTCGTGTGCAATTTGTCTTTCACCACAGTGAAAAATGATTTCCTTGCCACGCCTCAGCCCAAATATGAGCCACAGCAGCCAATAGGCCATTGTGTTTCATGCCTAAGTCTTGGACATTCGTTCATATTTAGCAGGTAGTCATTCCCGCACCTTATTTTCCGTGCACACATATAGGTGCAGGGACTGCGTCACCTTATACCTTCGTCCTTCGGACAACATATTCTTCTCGTGCGCACGCCTCGAACTTATACCGCTCGGCCCTCAGCTTGCATTACAAATGTCTCAAATACAGGAGTATCCACAACAACAACACATGTAAAGTTGATCTATAGATCAACCACGAGAGGCATGTACGTGGCATAACAAGGTCACCGGGCCGTAGCATCAGTTCTCTCACCTTGCGCAGGACTTCGGGTCTTTCGTTTCATTCACAATTTCTTCAGCGTAATCTCCTGCTCCGCCTCCAGCAGCAGTTGCAGTTGTTCATGTCTTGGTGTGAGAGTCACGCGATATGGAAGCGGTGAGCATGCACTTTTTCCAGTATATTCCCCCAGAGATATAGGTTCGTCAGGTAGGGAATGGATCTCATAGGCCCAGAGTAGTCGTGAGATCGCGAGCCACAATGCTCGTTCGGCAAAGTGGATGCCTGGACAAATGCGGCGACTGCGATGCAACCAAGGGCATTCATCATCAGCGGGAATGTCCGTGAAGACCGACGGTGGAGGAAACACTTTGGCACGTACCCCGCACCAAATGCCCAGTGGTCTCGATCCATTGCGTTTGGGAGCATACTTGATTTGGCGGATGTTAGTGTGTCGTGCAGGTAGCGATCAGGGTTGAAAACAAAACTGTACGGGGATGTCCCCGTCTCAGCTTAGAACAAGATCAATGAAGGAATAGTAATTGCGTACGCGTCCGAATACCTCTCCTCGCTATGATGAATTTCGTAGCAATTCATAATGACCGCCGTATTCTTCGGGATGTACATCCCATTGTAAACAAAATCTT